>VWPW01025380.1:90192-174562 GCA_013389825.1 Crypturellus undulatus
GGCGCGGCCGGCGCGACCGGAGCGGCGGGAGCCGGAGGAGCAGCGCGAGAGCGGCCGCCAGGGAGGCCCCGAGGGCGGCCGCGGCGGGAGCCCCGGCGCCATGAGCATCGAGATCCCGCCGGGCCTCACCGAGCTGCTGCAGGGCTACACGGTGGAGGTGCTGCGGCACCGGCCCTCCGACCTCCTCGGCTTCGCCGCCGACTACTTCGCCCGCCTGCGCGATGCCCGCGACCAGGAGGCCGCGGCCGACGGCGGCCGCAGGGGGGTCAACTTCGACGGGGAGCCCATGCAGACCGAGTCCAACGGCGAGGAGGAGCCCGAGCGCGGCGACGAGGACTCCGACTCCGACTTCGAGCGTGAGTGCCGGGCCGGGGGGCGCGCGGCGAGGCGGGCTGCGGCCGCGGGGAGGCGGCGCTGCCGCCCGAGCCGGGCCGCGGGGCGCAGCGCGCGCCCTGCCAAGCATGTGATAGCGCGATCGGGTGTTGCGTGCGCCTCGCCGAGCTCGGGGCCACCAGCCCCGCTTTATTCTGAGTTATTAATCCCAGCGCTGTCCGCTTAAAATGGTTGTTTTAACCCCCCGAGGTAGCTTTTGAGCGTGTTCCTCAGTAGCGGGGATTCGGCACAGCCTGTGTCCTCCCATGTGTGCTGCAGCTCTGGGGTAGAAGCGATCCTGACTCCTTGTTGCAGTCCACGAAGCTCCGCTCCTCACTCGCACGTTTTCATTCCGTTGTGGCAAGTGGCGTTTGTGCACAGCACAAGGGTTTGTAGTTTGGGATTTTAATCGAGCTTCAATTCATACGCTTACGAATTGTACTTTTTGACGGATTTGGAATTATGGACCTGATGCTTCTGAGTATTCTCTCTTTATTGGAAGATAACTTCAGCGGGGAAGGAAAAGGTGACCAGACATGCTTTCCCGAGACTCCCAGTGCCTTCACTGGGAATTCTTATGCCCTCGGCCTATGAGTAAAGGTTTATGGCTTTTATAGATCAACGAGTATTTTTACAGACCATTTACTGCATGTCATACTGTGAATGTAATGCCTTGGTTAATGCTTTTAGAAGAGGAGAAAAAAAAAGAAGAAATTAAACCGTGGAACGGAGTGTTATTACTATTAAGGAAGTATGGTGAGACCAGCTATTGTTACAGGGCTCTTGGGCTGGGAACTTCACGGAGTGAAACACAGATTCTGTTCTTGAAAGTGTACACTGTGAACAGGATATGCAAATATGTGAGAGGACAGGAATAAAACATGCAGGCAGGACAAATTCTATAGCAGTTTGCATAGAGTGGTGGTTTTTTTTTTTTTCTTTTTGTTTCTTTTCTTTTTTATTTTTTTTCCTTTTTTTTTTCTCTTACAAAGAGGGAAGATCCTTTAGGTTTAGGACATGAAATAAGAAAAAGAAAGGCAGCAAGGGAGAGGAAAGAGAACTAGACAGTGATTGTGCCTGGACTGAAGTTAAGGGATATGCAGGTGTGAGCATGTATTTATGACCACCATTATAAGTTATTTTGTCTTGTGCCCAAGCTATCTATCTGTATAGATTGGAGAAAATTGGCACACCAACTATTGGCTGTCAGTTTTTCAATGTGCAATATTTCTCTACACAGTGTTTTTCTTAAAAACTTGTATACCTTTTTTTATATTTTTTTTGGTCTGGTGGAGACTTTCTTTTGTCATTTAATGCTCAGTTCCCTGTATCTTGATTTACTTGTTTTGTTTTAAAGTTTGCAAGAACATGAGACTAAGGATAACGTTTTCCTGGTTGATGTTCGAAGCTGCAGATGAAAGGATCTTTGTAAACTTGATGGTGGCAAACCACTCTTAAATATAGCTCTGTGTGGTGAGGCTGTCCGAAGTGTGCAGGTTGTTCCTTTGCTTCAGGTTTCTGTTCATTGTCCTTTTATCACAGATAGAAAATTAATTTAATGCGACTAGTTGGTGTCACTTGTGCTAATCAGAACCTTTGAGGCAAGTGGCACTGCCAGGAATACTGTCTTGTTCTGCTCTTAAAAAAAAAATGCTATTCCTTCTGCTTTTAGTTTCAAAGACTCAATAAGGGAAGAGTGATATGCTCGTCGTAATAGTAGGTAAAAGCTGCTTTGTAGGGTCAGATAAATGATGTTTTATCGTGTTGTTTAACCTTGTAGGGAGCAGTCAACCATGGCAGCATGTTTTTTTAAATTTCCATCATAACTCTTGTTGAAGAAGGCATTTCAGAAAATACTCAAGTCTGAGACTCCAAAATCTTTCTCCTCTGTGGTTTTTATAATAAGGATATTTTTTCTACTTTTATGTGAGAGTTTTTTTTTTTTTTAAATCATAGACTGCTCATCATTTTAAGGACATTTAAAAAAAAAAAGAGAGAGAGAACACCCCAAAAGTCTCAATGGTCTAACTTATTCTAGCAGTGTTTTATTAAGACTGTGTTTTTTCCTCCTGGACTTATGATAATTTTCCATTAATTTCACTTTGTTCTCCTAATTTAATATTCTGGTATAGGGTTGAAAAGCCTGAGGTCAAATGAATATTTAAAAATGTTTCCATTGAAAATTTTCATGTAAAGATTAGGCAGTTTTTTTTAAGTATTACATTAAGAAATTTAAAGCTAGCTTAAAAGTTAACCTGTTTTGATGGCATAGAGAAAATAGCTGTGAAAATGTGATTGTCTTCGTATGTCTTCTTCAGGCAATGTATCTGGTGGATTTTTTGTTTATTTTGAGTGCATGTGGTAATAGAACAGAGAAATAATTTAAAATCAGCATAAATTGAGCCTTTGGTATGTGGCAAAGGTCTGCATGTAGTCACAGTGATACCAGTGGTTCCTTTTTTGCCCATAATGGTACTACATCATTTAAAAAAATGCTAAAACAAACTAGACTGCAAAAAAAGCCTTCTATTCTGTTGTGATATTCAATAAGTTACCTCTAGGCTTATGTTTGTTCCCTAAAGGCTATCATTTTATCTTTGATTTTGGTATTTTTTGCTTGAAGTTTGTGTGTATGTGATCAAGATGATGTCAGAGGGTATCTGTTCAGCAGAGTTTGGTGTGTAAAGGGTGTTTGAGAAGATAATGATGGTAATAGTGGGGAGAGGGGGAAAAAAAAGCTCAAAAAGTACTTATCCTGTCAGCTGTGGCAACAAAGCTTACACTTGCACATACTTATACATGAGCTTTCCTTAGAGCCTTTCTGTTTGACTGGTAGAGCTGCAGAAATGAAAAAATCGAACTGAAGAAATAATCAAGAACGGATATGTATGTTGAAAATATGTCCTTGACTATGACACTGGTAGTCCTAGCAGGAAAGCCCTGAAGGGCCATGTAAAGGCTATGAAATGAAAGGCATAGAAAGGTTCTTCCCAGTGTCTGGGACTTGTGAGCTGCAGGTTCTGTTGTGAGCAGAAAATCTGAAGGAAGCAAGGCAGGTTTCCTCCCCTGCCAGCTGAAGCAATTGCACAGAAGTCCTAGGGTGCTGTTCAAGACTTTGGGACTTAATTTTGGACTTTATGCCTCCTTGGTTGTTATAGCAAGCAATTAACATGAAGGCTGTGGTATTCCTGGAAATACTAAGCAAAATTAGAACTAAAGTAATGGGATATACATTAACTTGTATCACTAAACATTTGGCTTGTTCATTACATGCACATATAATATAATATTTATATAAAATACATATAAAATTCATATAGAGTACATACAAATTTATAAATACATATAAAACTCTTAAAATTATATATCTATATTTGGATACCTAATTTATATATAATGTAAAATGATAATTATTTTGGTGCAAATTCCAATTATTTTTTCGTAGGATTTCACTTTGGTATTGGAGGAAAGGTTACATATGCTTCTTGCAAACACTTCTGTATTGCTTTTGAAATAATCCTCTTCTGTCTACTCTATTGCTATAATGAAAAATGGTGCATGTAAATCTGAATGAACAGGTTAAATCAAATTCCCTAGTTCTGCTGTCAGGTTCTCAATTAAATTTCAAGAATTTACTAAATGTCATCTTTAAAATATCAATAGAATATTTGAGAGGAAGGAGCCTAAAAGGAAGAGAAAGGGTAGGGAAAAGTAGTTTCCTAAATCATTAGATCTTGTAAGTGAGTCTAAATTCAATCCATCTTTGAAATCTCTATCTTTTTTTAATTGTTAGTAGAAGTGCTTGATATTTATTTAAATCTGCTTCAAAATACTTACTGCTGTTCTTATTCTTGAACATCATTTGCTTATGCTTTCTTCATTCTGTGCTTGTCTGGTATGTCCGGTACATTTTCACTGCAAAATTCTTGTGTTACATCAATCACTTAGGGTTTATGTAGTGTCTGAATTAATTTACAGATCAGGCACAACTTCTTGCTATTTTCCTGAAATAATTCAAGGAAATTTATTGAATGGTAGAAGTCATATGATGTGCATCTTTTGAGCTGAGGGAAGTTGTGCATTGAGGGAAGGAATAAGGAAAATAGTAGTCCTTCTGGAGAGTTCTATTCAAGCTTTCAGATGTGATTCAGTTTTGTGGATTATTGCAAGCTTTCCTGTGAGATACATTTACCTTTAAAATGGAAGTGTTTTAACTTTTTAGTGGTACATTTACCTAATGTATTTTTCCTCCGTAATTGATAATTTTCTGGGAATAAAGCATGATAGCTCTAGCCTCACATGTATTTATTGTCTTCAAGCATTAAGTGAGCTTCTTTTACAGAAACTCATTTTTACAATATTATTGCATTGTGTGGTACAAATTCACCACGAGGAATAGATACTCTATTTAAAATCCATTCTGTGTTTAACACAGAAAATACCAAATGAAGCACCACCATTGTACAGCTGTTACACTTGCACATGTCTTGGTTTTGCAGAGCCGGGTCTCACTGGCTTAACTCAGAAGGATTAAGTAGAGTAACTTCAGTTAGTATTAGTGGAACTTCACTCTCTATATTTATCTTGCTCACGTAAGGGAAATTTAAAGATAAACTAAGAATTAAGGAAGACAGCTTTCATTTCTCCTTTTGTTAGTTACTTGAACAAAATATCAAAATTTTTTTTTCCTAACCCCTGTAGCTTTTTGGGTTTTTTTGCCTCTGTAGTTGCTTATCGCACAAGACTTTCAGCATTTCTTAAGATTGTATTTATTCTACTAAAAGATTAGACTAGAGTTTTTTTTAAATAGGTGATGTAGTATTAAGGACAACGTCATTTATATCTTAATGAAGCCTGCAAGGAAGTTTCATCAATTATAATCTGTGCTAAAAGAACTTTAATTAAAATACAGATACGATATATCTATCTTAGTTGAGATAGCAGGAGAACTAAAAGTATGAAGTGAAAGGATAAACTGACTGGATGTGAAAACTGTAAGTGGTTTGATTGAAATGCCCAGACATCACTGGGTACTGCTAAATGTATAGTCATTTACCTGAGGAAGGAGGACGTTCTGCATTTGATTTTAAAAGATGTTTCTTGTGATTTAAAATGTGAGGAGTGAAGGCATGCAATACTTCTTAATTCAGATTTGTGGTCTCTTGAGATGCTGGTAACTATTTACTTAACTATTATGCTTGATGTTTTCTATCAGATCACTTGATATTAGACATTGGTTTTAGAATTAATGATGGGTACTCTGCACTATGCATTTTTAGTGTCCCTGGAATAGAAAGCGCATAAGGTAAATAAGAACATAGGTAAGAAAAGTTGGTAGTGGGGAATTTGAGGAAATCTGTGTGTGGGCAAAAGATTGCTATATAAATGACTCTTCCACGATGCTGATTCTGTTAGAGGCTGTGTACTTGGGAGTTTCTTTAATGCAAAACAGATTATTTCCTTTTTATTTAAAGTGCAGATGTGAAAAAATGAATGTTGGGTAGAATCTCCAGAAATTATTAGTTAGAGCACTTAGCTTCTTTGTATTCATTTGCATTTTCTCTGTGAGGTTCTAGAAATCCCAGTGGTTCCAACGATGTTTTGATTGCTTTGATGGATCCAAATGGATGGAAGAGAAGAGGGGATTTTGAAAAGAGCTTCTAGTTCTCCCTCATACTGCTATGGCTGGGCCTGAGTTTCATAAATATATAGGATTTACTGTAAAATAAACCCCAGCATTATGTTAGTAGCAGTTCTGCTATTAGCCCTTTCCATACTAAGACGTTTGCTTTCTATTTGAAAATTGGAGGTAATGAGTAGTTGTGGTTTTGCTCTGAGTATGGCCTTGGAAATTCCCTTCAGGAGAAAAGACATCTCTAGGAACATCCACCTTTAGGGTACAGGGGAGGGGTTTTTGTAGCAATGATTTCATGACTTTTTTTTTCTTTGATAAGCAGATAGTTTTTGTTTGCCTTTTTTTAAATTTAATTCAATCTTTGCCTTCCTTCTATTTCCTGATGGCTTTCTGGGGTTGGCTTGAGGAACAGCCCTGCTTCTCCTCAAAAATGACAGCCTGCAGGAGCTCCGTTTCCAAGTGACTTGATGACCTGGTTGTCTGCGAGGTGATTTTGCAAGAGTCCGGAGTCCCATACTTCTTTTTGAATGTTAGTGAAGTCTAACTAGCACAACTGAGCAACTTGTCACAGAATTTCTTTCTAAACTGCTTTGTGAAGAAGGATTAGAATTACAAGTTGGAAATGAAATGTTTTTGCAAAAAGAAAAAAAAATAGATCTGCCATTAGTAACTGTGTTTCTGCCCTTCAGTGGATCTGAGTAATACACAGTAAGGGAATCCAAGACCTAAAGGTACAAGCTTCTCTTGTTCCTGAGCATTCTACAAATTTCATAAATACATGAGAATTGACTGTATTTTTAGCAGAAGGTTGAGAAACTATTGTATACTCTCATAGGTATTTCTGAGAAATCTGTGGTGCCAAGGTTTTTTTTCTTTGTGATTGTGTATTGACAGGTTGTTACAGAGCAGGATGTTACAATGGCCCTTCATTTCCATTTCAGTTCTTCCTCCCTTGGGGTAATATATTGTTGTGTGCTTCCTATTGGGAGAGCTGTCTTACACAGAAGAGACTTGAGGAGAAGAAAAATGCAAGTATTTGTGTTTTTCCTTTTGGGCCTCCAGTAAATATAGTACCATTGCTGTGATAAAAGTTGTGCTGACCCTGGTTTAAAAATATCATTCAGGAAGGATTGTTTCCATAAGAACATATCATGCCATAAGAATCATGTCAGTCTCCATCTCCCATTATTATGGATATGGGGAATACCTCCTCTTCGAAGAGTGTCAGAATGTCTCATGGAAAGTCTTGGAAAGGAAATTCAAAAGTGATGAATTCCCCTGTTTTTTCAAAAATAATAGTTCTGAAACTGTTAGTTTTCTAACATTTAATATTGTCAATGGAGCTGCTTAAAATTCATTAATATATGTAACACTTCAAGCTTTCTGAGTGATGGGAAAAGACTATTCATGAAAATAGATTAGCGTTGCGGAGTCCTGTCTGACATTTTCAGGGGAAGATTCTGCAAGATTCTTATTTGGAAGTGCTGAAAATTCCTAGTTCTTTCACCCTCTCCTTAGAGTGCTGAGGTTACTTTAATTTCTACATACTTGGAAAAAATGAAGCGTTTAAACATCACTTCATGTAATTTGTATAATGAATTTAATTCTACTCCTTGTGATGTATAACTTTATGGTAAAGAGGTATACTTGAATGGGCTTAATTTTTTCTTGTTCTCTCTAGGAGTATCCCTTATCCTTGTGAAGTTGATTTAATTTCTTGCTGCTGAAAACATTTGATTACTAACTGTTTTATGCCTTATTACTTAATTATATGTAGCACAATAAAATAATATAACTTTATGATGTGTATTTTTGCACTTCTTTCTTTTGCTTTTCATAGCTTTTGCATGCGGATAGTTGTAAATTTTCATAGCTATAAAAGATTTGCAATGTGTGCTATGTGCAGGCAGTCTGTAACAGCAACCATGGGGAGCTCTGTAAGAGAAATTGTCCTACCAAAAATCAGTTAATCTGGAACTTGAACTATAGAGTACATGTTATCTGCTGCTGCTATTATAGTTTGAGATTTTTTTTATAGTTCTTATATTGTGAGGTGAAGATAAGAGTAGGCAGTTTGCTCCCTTGCCCTAGGAAAGGTAAGCAGTAAATTCCCAGTGATTTGCAGTGTGCAATATAAAGCAATGTGTGGCAATTGCAGTGCTGTTAAAATACCAAAGCAGTGTTTCTTGGGAGTGCTTTGTCTTTTCCTTTGAACATTGGAGTATTTTGCCCAGATTTTTTTTTTGTCTGCATTAACCCAGAAGTAGAAATAATTGTTGTTTCCTTTGAATTTGACCTGTAACAGAGAATCTAATTACCTTGTCCTCTTTTGCTGTTCTCAGCATACAGCCTTGTAAGAGGGGAGACATGCTATGCATGCTTTTTGTTAAAAGTATCCAGAAATGCAGATTTCTTTATGCATGGTCTGGAAGAGGAAAATTTAGAGGAAAGAGTCTCAGAGACAGAAATAATAATTCTGCTGATGATACAGTAAATGCCATCAAGCCAAGACTTGATAATTCTAGTTCAAAAAAGTAACCTTGGATAATTAATACTGTTCATAAAGAAACAAAAAGAATGGATCGTATTAAACAAGTTGGTACGCAATCATTAAAAGTTACTTATTTCCCACTTAATGTTAAGTTGTGGATAAACCCTTTAGTTCAACCCTTGAAATGGCAAAAGTTTAGTTAATTTAGAGAAGTTGCCTTTGAAATGGCTTGGCTGAATTGCTAAGCAGTGCTGCCATTTGCAGAGAAGAGTGTTCAAACAGAAAAGGTCGATATCTGCAATGCATATGACTGCAGCTGAATTTTTTGGAAACATTAGAGTTAAGTAGAAGTTGGAGTTTAGAGTGTGTGACTGCTTATGCATTATCAGTATTCATAATGGAAATGAAAGTAGTAAGCAGAATTTAAAGACAAAGTTGACAAGCACGAAAGGTGTGAGGCAGGATCTCAAGTTAACAAGAATAGTTACATGGATTTTCTGTAGCATTGAGAAAACTGCATGTTTTAAATGTTAAGAGGTATATCAAACATTATTTTAGGTTGAAGTTTTGTAAGAATGATTTTTTTGTTGTTGTTGTAATGATGTGGCATTTTGTAGCATATTGGAGTTTTTCAGAAGCTGCTCACTTTATTCTTTGAAAATAGAAAATAATTGGAAGGAAAATCTGTCCACATGTATTAAAAATTCTATTTTTTCTTTTTTTTTGCAAGTGATTTCAAGATTTTCTTTTATAAAGTAGCATACCATTTCTGCTGGTCTTTAGTTGTTACACATGCTCTCATTGAAGATTCCAATAAGGACATATCTCCTAGAGGCCAGAAATTTTGTGAAGGTTTGTCATTTATAAACTAACCTATAGAATGAGCACAGTCATTTCTACTTTTTTTCCTCTTAATTTATGGTCATTTCTTTTGGCATAACTATAAATTAATATATGGTAATATTTCTTATTTTCACCTCTGTATGGTGTTTTAGATTATTTTCTCCTACCTGTATGTAGCACTGAGTTTACACATTATAGCTTGTCACTTATTTCTAGTGTTTTACCTTTAAAGGAACAGGCTGACTGAATGGAAGATCTGCTTTCCTCTGTGCAAAAAAAAACAGGAAAGAGACTATTTTAGTTAAAATGTGCATGCATGTTGTTATGTATCTTTGTAAGCAAAGCTGGAGGTGGATATGATTTTTGTACCAAATGGAGGTATGGGAAGAAAGATGTCTGAGAAAATACTTTAAAGATGTAGTCAGCTCCACTTAAATTTTAAGGCAAATCCTGACCCCTGTCTTTAGTTATGCCATGTAAGGTAGTGTGTGCCAAACAAGCTTATCCCATCTCCTGAACACGCTCAGACCAAATGAATGCACAGATATCACTGCTGTCACTTTGTTCCTTCTGATGCCTCTTTCCTAGTGTGTCTTTGTATCATGAACCTTTCAGAATAGATATCATGGAGCTGTTATACTTAACTCTATAAAGCCTGGGAAATGTAATATCTTTAAAAGGACATTGGCTGCTCTTGACATCATGCTAGTTTATAGTTAGGAAAAATAATTAACAAGAATTTTAATTACAGTATTAAATTTCTCCAGGCTTGGCTTTGGAGTATAGTATAACTTTATAGTATAAAAGTATATTTCCTGAATTGTCAGAACAGTAAAATAGTGAAGAAATATTGCTAGGCTGTATCAATGAAGAATTAGTTTGCACGTAACTGCTCTTGCAGGCGGTGGCAGGATAAAGTAGCTGGAATATGGGCAAGAATTCCCTGCTGTCAGGAGACTATACAGGGAGCTGAAGTCAAGGCTAGCCCTGTTGAGAAGCTTGAGAAGGAAAGGAAAAGCCTTTGGGACTGCAGCTCAATTTGGTCAGGAAAATCTTACTGGCATTTTTATGTTAAATTGTGTCCTCTTGCAGGGACTTGAAACATTGTATTTTCTTGAACTTGAACATTGTATGTAATTACTAGAAGGTTTTTCTTTGCTTTCATCTGACATCTTTGTCTATCAAAATATTCCTTTAGATGAAGATTAGTCTTTTTATGGCTGTGTTACTATATGCGAAAATACTAAATTTTGACTTAAGGAATATTGTTAGAAGCTTAAATCTGAAGGTGGAAAGGCTCTGAGAAATATATTCAGAGATGGAATTTTTTCCTCATACTTGTGTATTACAACTTGATACACAACTTGATACTTGATTGCACAGAAAAAGAATTTTAATTTCTCTAATTTTAAATTTTCTTGTAGTCTACTCAGACTTACTTATTGTTTTATTATTGTTTGGTAAGAGACACCGTTTCCAAATTAGGTCTGAACGGAGCAAGATCTACTTGTGGACTATAGATGGATATTTGCACTGATCATGCAGTAGTATTTGGTACTGTATGCAAATAGAACCACCTATCTGGCAGGGGTGCTAGCAGTAACATAGCATTTCTGCAGAATCCGTGATAATTTTCTGTTCCCTTTGTGCGGTCTCATTTCGTGCCACTCCATGGTCCTCTGGTTGTCGTGTTCCTCAGAGCTGAGGCTGTGCCGCTTACCGCAGTGGTGGATGAGGGCTGGGTGAGTCATGTCGCATTTTCCTCTCCCCAGCAAAGCACTCGACCAGAGAAGTGACGTGGATGGCGAAGTCAGCACCGCTCAGTCTAGACACATGGGGAGGCAGGATGGAAATCCTGGTGCTCAGCCCTGAGATTCTGAGGACATAAAATTCCCACCATCCAGTGAGGGAAAAAATACCCCACCACCCAGAGTAGATCTTTTGATGGTTGTTCAAGCCCTGTTCAGGCAAAAGTGAATCCTTTCATTGGTGGTTGTTTGCAGGATAAGGTGCTGTATTCTCAAAAGCAGTGACTTGGGGAAGGAGGCGGAGGTTATTGTAGATAATCAGCTGATAATAGATGTCTGTTATGATGCTGTGGCTAACAGCTGATAAATATGTTGAGATTTGTGCAGGATGTGGATGCTTGTTAGCTTTTATGTGGCATGGGTAGAAAAAATACTTGCCAAGTATTATATAGTAGGGTCATCACTGAAATATTTTCAAAGGAGTCAAGAAAAGTTCTCGGTGTGCAAACAGGGAGGCCATGCCCTGTAGCAAGAAACTGTAGAAACCTAGCTTATTTTCTGCTGCCTGAAACTACAGGGCCCCTTTATGCCTCTCATTGTAAATTAAGGTTACTTTATTTGCCTTTTTACCATTGAAGCTGGAAACAAAATGTGAGTTTTAATGAGCTTTCAGAGTATCTTGCCTAGGCATATTGAGGTATTCTTACACTCTGATTTATGTGTGGTTGTGTGAGATTAGGCTCTGAATCAGCTTGAAGTGAAGCTTGATGTTGGTGTTCCTAATTGAAATTCCTCTTGCTCTTTTGTATAGCGCAAATTAGATGACTGTAACCTATTCTAGCTTTTCTTACCCAAAGCTTGTGAAAGTGTTCATCATCCAAATCAGCAATGAAAGTAGAAGCAACTCGGGCAAAGGACCAGGTACTTTGTGCCTCCTATTTTAGCTGTGGGATGCTATTCTTAAATCCTACTTGTGTGGTTACAATTAGACAATCCTGAGCTCAGGTTGACCCAGCAAGTACAGCTGCATAACACTCGCATGAGGCACATAAATCACTGGCCCATCAATATCACTGGTTGCTTTTGCTGTACTTAAAACCTTCTCTTGTTCCTTATTTTTCTTTTGAATTGCTTTCTTTTGTAGAACTAGTTCAGTTACAATTTCTTATTGCCAATCACATGAGATGCAGAACCTGATTGTGAGAGCAAGTGCAATCTATTTTACCCGAGACTGTTAATAGCTAAGAGGCAAAAAGAAAAGCTTCTTAAACTGCATCTCATCCCTAAGTGCCCACATTAATTCTTCCTTTCTATTCTAGTGCAAACTCAAGGATGTCTGTAGGATACTCTGTATCACTGATGAAATTATGGTTGACATTTTTGACTTTTCGCTAAAACAGACTAGAAGCCTTGATGCAATCAGTAGTCATGTCCTAGCTCGTTGTGTGCTCAGGCTCGGAACCAAGACCTCACTATTTCTTCTGATTTTTTTGCACTTCAGCCATAGTGTGGTCTGAAGCGATGTGGATATGCCAGATATGGAAGTGTGAATGCAGCCTGAGACTGACCATGAATGTGTGTCTGCAGCACACGTAGTTGTGTCCTCCTCTTTTGCTATGTGTAATTAAGTTGCTGTGCTAGAAGCTGTACAAAGCTAATCAATATCCATTAAGATAGTTGGCCTATCAAAGAAGGGCAAAGGAATCAAAGCAGTTGGATTCTGATGGTTTTCTTCCACTGCTTTTACTTGTCTAATTATTTTTGTGGTGATGTATCTGTTTCTTAGGAGCAGTGGTTTTGAAGTTTTACTGGTTTTTTTTTTTTTTTTTTTTCAGAAAATGTCTATTGTAATAATACTGTAGAAAAGATAATCGAAGACGCATTCTCCAAGAAAACACAAATTTCATGAAAAATGACTGTTGCTGTTCTTAACATGTTTCTGTGTTCCTTTTATCCTTAACCAGCTTGTAATATATGTATAAATCTGTTTGCATTTGACTCATAGTTTATTGTATTGCACAGATAACTTCAGTGTGTGTGTATATGTGTTATCTACTTCTATAACATGTATTATGTCCTTGTCTATAGATAGCTGATTGCTCTGCTCTCTTACTTAGGAACTTTAATGAAATACTATACATGGAAAACATATAGGTGATTGGGAAAGTGTGGCTTTGTATGACTACATATTGGTGAAGATTTGAAGCAAAGCTGCAATGAACTTTTTTTAAAAGGATAATTTTTATTATCCATTCAAGAATAATTTGTCTGGCATTACAAGAAGGTATCTTAAATCACTGAGCACAGCTATTAAGTTATTTTATTCAGGTCCTTTTACATGTTTAGCAGTGTTGGAGCTGAAGATTTTATTAGTGCTTTGAGCTTCACTGCACAGTTTCAATTTTGCTGTAGTTCAATTTTCTTTGCCTTTCTTTGCATAGAAGTTAGATACTATTAAATATCTCTCAATGATTGAACATATCTTTCACATCAATCTGTGTCTCTCTAAAAGTTATGGCTGAATATAAGCAATACTTTTAAATAATTTAAGATGCTGGTAAGCTATATTAGTTATAGATAGCTTTGTAAAACTACTCCAAGATGATAAATACTGATTTTTTTTTTGAGATACCTTCTATGCCCTGACATTATTTAAAGTCACTATCAGTCTCAGTAGGACTTTATAATAAGCCTGCAAAGCAGCTGCCAAGTGTAGATATCCAACATTTACATTCACTGTTGTGTGATGGTAGCTGTGACATGATTCCAATTAAAAGCTTGGTCTGCACACTGCAGATGTCTTCTGAATATTAATGTGTACTACAGACAGAGCAGATGGAATCTTTTTGAAATACAGTGCTGTGAATGGAAAATTAGGGTTGGGTTTCTGACGGAAACTGGGCGGTAGTCAAACTTCCTTTTTTCTTTTTCTTTTTTTTTTCCTGTGTTATGCATTGCTAAATCACAAGAATATCTGTCTACTGTCATCAAATTTCTTTACGTATAGGAGGAAATCAGCTCTTCATTATGCATCCAGAGAAAAATACATCATTATGTCTTACTGAAATTGTTCTAAATGCCAGGTGTACTGAGAAGAATAAGCATGTACGTAATGTCTGTTGTGCTTTAAAAGATATGCCGCTGCCTAAAGGACAGATAATGCAATAGGTAATGATTGAAACATAGAATGTCTAGGAGATGCTGGAGTTGTTCATTAATAAAGACTGTGCAAAAGTATTTATCTGTGTCTGTTTACTTGGTATTTGAGCATGTTTGTTGAGGAGCGTTAGGGAAACAAACAGGAGGGATAGTGTAAAACTCGAAATAAAAGAGGATCACAAGAATTAGTGGTGCACCCTACTGTAGTGTGTGGCAGAACCAAAGTTAGCTTCCAGAAAACAGCAACAATCCAGCTGTGAAGATGCATAGGTTAATTACTTGTATATTTACCTTCTCTAGTGAACCAAAATGAGAAGTGCTAGTAGTAGAAATATATTAAAAGTCTTGGAAGTAATAGAGGAAGCGTCGTATTGAAACAGAAATCAGGGTGGATTCTATATGAGTGGGAATTGTAGCTGTCCTTTCTGCTGTTGTAGTCATCCTTTTGGGCGGAATGCAGGAGTGTGAGAAGGGAATGAGTGTATCCGGAGAACAGTTTATAGAAAAGGCAAGGATATGTGAATTATGTAAATTGGGTACGCTGTTTAACTCACTAGTGCTATTACTGTAGTTGTGACGTGCTTGCCTCCTACCCTGTTCATACTTAATTTCACAGTGGAGGTTTCTGGCCTGAGCAAGGGTATTTGCTTCAGTGATGTCTGCATGCTTCCAGAGAAATTGGCTCTTTGGCATTCTGGAGGATGATACTCAATTGATGGGGAATTTTGAGGTCTAGACCACAGTAAAACCAGGCAAATTTGCTCGTGGGGTTTGTGAGAGACCAGCAGTGATTGCAATCGTAGAATGAGGAGGAGCTGTGCCTGGCCTCAGGCAGCTGATTTGGGTGTTACAGTCCCAACTGGTGGCCGCAGGTGCCATTTCCCCTGGGAAGGAGTGCACAAAGCACCTGCAGAATCAGGCTTACCTGTAAGCACCGGAGACTGAGAGGCCTGCAGTGGGTCAGTGCTCTTGGGGAAGTTTCATAATGAGTAATGCATTCAGTTGGTTGGGATAATAGTGGTTGATCTTACTGGCAGATCAGATCACTTTTAGTCTTAGTGGCTCCAGACTGTGAGAGAATATGAGTGTGGTGTGTGAAATACATAAAATATTTAACTCAAGCTTATGAGTTTTTTGTTTGCTTGTTTGGGTTTTATTCACATTGCATTGACCCATGCTCAGCTTATTTCTCTAAACTTCAGGAAGCTGAGTCAAGAGACTTGGAAAAGAATGAATCTGTCTTCCTTTTGCCGCTTATCACCCCAAGATGTGAGCAAGCTGCACATATTTCTTGTTTGGAAGATACCTCGTAGCTCTCTAAATGAAATGCAACCATCTTTTCCCTCTGAAGCATGTATTTTAATAAAACTTGCACCTTTTGCTTCTTGTCATGATCCTGCTGGTCTGTAGTTTCAAATTTGTCTTTAACTCTTTCTAGCTTTTTGATTTTTTTTTCTTTTTTGTTCATTTTTTTGAGCAATCCCATAAAAATGAATTCAGTATGCTTTTTTTTTTTTTTCTTTATTGTCTAGTTAATTTTCAGCTTCTGAGGCTAACATCATTATGGCTCTTAAAGCTTTAGTAATACTGCTAATGTCTCTTCTTTGCTTCTGTATTTCTGAAATGCCACTTTCTGTGCTTGGGTTTAGGAGCAAGCTTAAAATTCTCTTTGTTGTCACCTTAGACTGCCTTACTGTGCCTTACCTTGCAGTACCTTCCTGTGTCTCTTCTTCTCTGACAGTCCTTTGGAGATTTGTCAGGTCCTTCTCAACTTTCCTAATACTATGAGGCATCCTTTCTTTTCTGTGCACTGTATAATTTTGTCTTACTAATCTTTGAAAAAAAATCTGTCATTTCAGTCTCTTGACAGTCCCTGTTGCAATGTCAGCATGTAGGTTTATCCTTAATGGGTCCTTTCAGCTGAGGTTGTACCTTGAGACTGGGGACTTGTCTAATTACAAGTTTGTAAAGCAAGCACACATCTTAATGCTATCTATTGCATCTCATATAGACTGCACTCATGAAAAACAACTCCTTAAAAAGCAAACCAAAAAAAGTGCCAGCTTTGGTGCTTGGCTAAATCCCTGAAAAACGTCATCAAGAAACAGGAGAGGGCTCTGTGGGAATGCTATTGCGATGTCAGGTTATATGGGATGCTGCTTGCTAGTTGTTCATTCTGCTGTGACTTGTACTTACATTTCTGCCAGGCTGTGTTAGCTCCAAATCTGGAGACCAGGATGCATTGCTTCTTTGGCTTTATATATTATTGTCTTCAGCTACTTAAGACTTTTTTTTCTAATATAAGAAATGAAGACATATCTATGCCCCTGTAACTTCTTCTGTAGTAAAGAGATAAACTGTGTTTAATATATTTTTGCCTACACACTCCTACTTAAAAACTTCTCCCTGTGTGTATGTGCAGGTCATCCTGGACTGTTTTCTTTTTTTTCTGCCTTTTTGTCCGTCTATGCTCTGTCCGTTCATCTTTGTAAAGAAATCACTATCTGCTGTTCTCTGACCCTTCTGTGTTCCTCCAAAGAATCTCGTTTGATGGGTCAACTGAAGCACGCCAGATATGAGTTTCCATCCTCTTCTGGAGCACCCCTAGCAGTCCTATCCCTTTATTTCCATGTTCCTTTGAGGAAAGCTGTATTGGCAGGTAGACCATTATGCACCAGTGCCATTTTTGAAAAAATCTCCTAGTTTGTAGCTCCACTCAGAGTCCCTACCTTACCAAGCAGAGGTCTGGAAGGGGTTAGTGGAATTTGCTGTGTCCTGGAGGGACATCCAAGTAGAATCCACAGATACCTAACTTTATATTTGTATTAGCCTCAGGACATCCCCTTTATTTATAGACTCAAAAATGAATTTAGATTAGCATTTAGAAAAGTATGATTGCATATCTGGTGATAGAAGTCTCTTTTTTTTTCCTTTTTTTTTTTTTTTTTTTTTTTTTTTCCTGCTATAGCATTACATTTTAATTACCAGAAATCCTTAAATGTTGATCCTCAAATCTTCAAACTTTCTCACATTTGCGATGGTTCATTTTGATGCGAGTCCATTAACATCTTGGTGTGTGGAAAAACAGTTTGACAGCTGCAGTCTAGCACTTCCTTATCATAAGTTGATATAACATTCCATAGAGACAGTCACATCTCAAATTTATGCTTTGCTCTGCTTCTGGTATTTCGCTTTAATAGCTTATATTGTGAACTAGCCTGTTTTGATAATCTTAACTGACTTGATAAGGAGGAACCATGTCCATTCTCTTTCTCTCTTTGTCTCTGTTCACACAGAATGATTTTTGTGCCATAATTCAGTGTGACTACCCTGGAAGTCATTGGCTAGTGATTTGTTTTGTTCCTACCTGTATTGTAAACCTGTGCTCTTTGGACTCTGAGTGATAAACTACTGAATTTATGCAACCCATTGTAAACTTACTTTTTCATCAAGAGACCTTCAAAGTATTGAGTTAATCAGAATGTTTAACTGAAGATCTGTGTTACAAGAAATATATTTTGCATGCATGGTAGATTTAACTTAGCCTGCTTAATACGATAAGTTATGTCCAGAATCGGAAGGTATTGGTATCTACTTAACCTCCTCTCCTTCAATTTTAATTAGGAAATGTTCACAGAAGTCAGTAAAAATTAAAGTCCTTGAGGAGAAGGAGGGAAAATAGAGTTTCTAAGGTATACAATACAGTATGGCAATGTCTCATATGGCAGGCTCTTATTTTGTCACATCTTTTTCCTTTGGCTCTGAGCAGATCTTTTAAGCTTTATTTCTTCTTTGTTGATTCTGTAAGAATTTAATACACTTAATACACATTACAATGTGTATTGCTGTATTTTGGTGACCTTAGCCTGGAGAATGATTCTTGTTTTCCTGTTCACTTCAATCCTGGCCAGTCAGTTTTACAATCATTCCTCAATACTTGCAACAGAGATCCTTGTAAAACTGCTGTTGCTACAGCTGAATAATGGTCAACTCTAAATTCAGTAGACTCTAGAATTGGTTGCAAATTCTTGTCACAAAAGTCTTCCTCAGAAGAAGGATCTTTTGCAGGAGCAGCACTACCAGAAACACTTCTGGATGAACCGATGCTGTAAACTTGTCAGCTGCAGAATCTCAAAGATGACTAGGATCAATATCCTAAGCCAGTTCTGGCAAAAGTGTGGCATCTGTAGCTGGATGTGTCTTCGCACTCTCACGTTTTTTGACTCTTAGCACATGCTATTGGTTGCCAAGAAGGAAAATTCTCCAAGACGGAGAGTTTTAGCCTCTCCTCGTACAATGGTTTTCCTTTAGTTCTGTTTTACTCGTGTTTACCTATCATTGGGTTGTGGCTTTGTATGACCCAAGTAAATGGCTTTATCGCAAAGATGAGAAACTTTTGGAAATTGAATGTTGCTGCATATGTAGCTTTCACATAATGGAGAGTTTATAATACAGTCATATCTCAAAAAATCTTAATCTCATATTTTATGCATTTCATATGTAACTGACATGAGAAAAGGCCCACTGGTGTGCAGGTGTGGAAAATCAAAATGTGAATACAAAAAATGTAATAATTCTGTTTCAAAGTAGTAACACTATGTAAAAGTGAACCTAAAATTTTATACATGTTAAAACTACCATTGGTGTAAGGAAAAGGAGACTATCAATTTAGTCTTAAATGCTTTGTGGAGGCAGAATAATAGTTTCCTCTTAACTGTCCTTAAATGGTTATGTTTTTGTCATTTTCCACTGTGGAAAACTTGATGCTGTTTTGATGGCACTGAACTCTGCTATGGGATAAAGTAATCAAGATTATAAAAGAAGCCTTAGTCCTTGAAGAATATGTGTGGTGTTGGTTGTGTTTTTTGTTTTGCCCTCTGCAATGCCTGAGTAATGTCAGGGTTTCCTGTAGCAGTTCAGAGGTTAAAATGTTGTTCTCAAACATGAATGAGTAATGGGTGTACTAATCAAAACATGGAGAAGAAAGAGTTTGTGTGCAAGACGGTGCCTGAAATAAAATCATGTGGTTACTCGCTGATCAACACTGTTTTCTATTGCTTGAAAAAGGAAAGCGGGCGGGGGGAAGCTCGAGATAACAGGACAGAAATAAGTATTTGTGAACTATTACTTGAATAAGGTTTCTGGCAAGTGTGAACTGATTTACATGAAAGTAATTCAGAGCTCTAATTTAAATAATGGTTTAATCAACAGGCAGGAAGCCTATTTAAATCTGGCAGTTCCTGAAGAAAATTGGATTCTCACCTTGGGGTAGTGTAATTTAGTTCAGCTTTTGTTACCCCGGGTGGATAAGCTGTGTACGTGCTTATTATTTAAGGTTATGCATCAGTATATATTTATTGATGTTCTTAACTTTTGTATACTTGCACCAAAAAATGACATGTCACATTTTAAATTGGGTTAATTTTTACCTGTGACAAACTGAATTTTATGGAAATTATTGTGGTTTAGAAATACCCAAATCAGGATTTGAGAATAGTTAATCATTGAATTGAAATGGCTTTGAACTGGTCAGATGCTTTTACTGTAAATTTACATCAAATTGTTTTGGACTTAATATTTCTCCTTTAGTAAATCATTTCTTTGTGGTGGAAACTGAACAATTTTTTTCAAGGTCTAAGTCTACTTATCATCTTCGGGTAGTTACTCAGTTGAACAAGCTCAATAAGCAAGAGACAAAGTTGGAGATGGTGTTGCGGGTGGCTCCATGAGTGACTATGGGTGGATATGCAAGAGATTTTTAAGACAAAAAAAAGGGGGGAGAGGGAGGGAGATGCAAAAATGTGTGACTGTTTTCACTTGAGTGTTTGGCATGTGTTTGTTGTAAAAATGTACTGTGATTGTTCAAGATGATTATTTGAAATTCTTAATAGTGAATTTGTGATTTTACTTTGTTTTTCAGCTCCAGTCATTAACCGATACAACAGGAGAGTATCAGGTATGATTTCCTTTTAAGAATTTCATGTTTCTGAAAAGCTTTGAAATATGTATTAGACTAAAGGAATTGCTTAGTTAAGAATGACCACCTTATTCTTCATCACTGTGTTTTACTTTTCACATGGTCAAGAACTGGTGAGCAAGTTCATTTTTGCTTTTTAAAAATTTGAGCATATTTCTTTGCTCACTTCTGGCTTGTACAGTAATTTAGCAAATACTTCAAGAATGTGAAAAATTGATTAAAGTCTGCTTGAAAAGTGGTAATCTACTGACAAGATCAAGCTAATCTTGTAGATACAAGACAAGTCTTCATCTTCTATTCCAAAAGAAGTCTTTTATTTTTGCTTTTCTGAAATAACTGGGGAAAAATAAGTGCTAGTGAGGTTTTTATATTGCAGCAGTGATAGTAACATATCCTCATGTATTATTGTTGTTTTTTTTTTCACCCTGGAATGCCAGAATCACGGGTATTCATTCTACTTGCTTGTGCTCCCCATTTCTGCTACTGCTGCTACTTTCTCATTCCCAGTCAGTATTCGCTCCTGAGGGAGGGAGAGTGCTGGCTTGCTTGGCATTAAACTCCTCCAAGTGATTAAGCAGCCCTAAAGGCTCTTCAAGGAATCCTGTTGTTTCCTGCCCAGGGAACGTGGTTTTGTGCACTGGTCAGAGATTCAACATGCAGAGCAGGTGGGATTGTGAGAAGCTCCATGCAAGAGGGTCATCCTGGGAAAAGGGGGCTTATCTAATCGTGTTCAGGGCATTATTTATGGACGTGCAGAGCAGTAAAGGAGTGTTCTCATGAAGAGAAACAGCCTTTTCCAGGAAGAGTTAGGAGGCAGAAAGAGAAATGAGAGCTTGGATGTTCCCCTGTGAAGTTTTCTATTCAATAAATTCTATAGGATGTGCAGGGAGAATTCTACTTAAATGTCAAATGCCATAAATATTTTTATGGATATTAACAGATATCAGTTATAAGCTAGGTTGGGTTTTAGCTTAAGTTAGTAATATTCCCCTTCTTCGACAATAATAACAAGCGATTTCGAAGTGGGAGGGAAGATGGCAGTGATATTTTCCCACTCTGATATATAACATACAGGGGAATTTTGCTACTAGCAGTATATGAATGAAAGTTAATGGTGTATTTGGAATGAAAATTGTGCCACCTACTTCAGTCTTACCCGAGTGTAATTTCTACTTCTTTTAGTTTTTGCATCTTTCAGAAAAGTAAACTCTTTTGGTAGATTCCTTTAGTGCCATTTCCTGGCTCCTTTGATTTTTCACTCCACAGAACACCCACTCTTCAGCAGACTTGCTGACTTCTTCACATGATTAAAAAAATCTGTCAAAATATGACATCCATGCCCTACGAATATCGTTACACTTGTGATGGAAGAAGACTTTTATCCATTCACTTAGCAGCATCCGTTTTTCTTGAGCAAAGCTCGGGTCACTTCACCTTGTCAAAAGGGTCAAGGTTGCAGCCCTTCACTTCTTGATTGCAAGGTGTTACAAAATTCCAGCTCAGCTGCTGGAATATCCAGACTACTTTTTATGAATAATAAACACTGCATTTTCATTATGAAATGATTAACTGTACTTCAACTTTTTATGTGAAGTATATTCTTTAAGGCCAGTGTAAGCATTTTTATGAGTGAACAGGGAGAGTATATTTTAGCAAATATTTATTTAAATATATGTAGTGTTTTTCTTGTATGTGAATGAGGATGTATCTAATGTGGTTTCATTCCATTAAAAAAAATAAACGTTTCCTGGTGAGATTCCTAGATTCAAGTATTATTTATTGTGCTTAATATAAAAGGAGCTTTATCTCTTCAAAAATCCCCTTATTTAGCATAATTTATTTTCAGTCTAGTGCTCGAACAAAATTAAGGTACATAATTAAACTTTTAAAGAATATAAATCAGTCGTGTGCTCCTTTTTTCTGCATCTTCAGCCTAAAGAGCTATATTTGGTTCTTGATTGATGTGGGCAATATATATGTATACATACACATACGTATTAGAATTCTACTTAATTACTGTGGTCATGGATTTCATGAGCAGAGTGAAAAGCAGTGATAACTGTGAATGCCCAGGCTTATTTTTTTATCAACTTGGATCCAATTAGGAAAGCTAAAATCACCTCCCAAAGACAAGCTGATATGTTCTACTTGGCTTTTTTTCTTCCCTTTTTTCTTTCTTGCCTTTTTTTTTTTTTTTCCTCATAAGAAAATGAGATTTTTTCCAGGGGAAGCTTGGAAATTACATTTGGAATATTTAATTGGGCCGTGGGTATTGGCATCTATCTGCTGGTGTGACAGATGTGCCACTCTGTGCTCCAAATTCTAGGCCCAATAACTTGCTCCTGGAATGGTTTGTGAGAAACCCACACTTACTGGCTTTAGTCAGCTGATAACTTCAGATTTGCCATTTCTTATTTTGGAAATGGGGAATTCTTTTCCTTCAGCTCTCTGGGTTCTTCTGGCTCCTATTGAAGATGAGCAATCATCTTATAAAGTAGGTGTGTTGTTAAAGTCCAACATCTCTCTGGGCTTTTCAGTGAGATGGAACACTTTCCCACCCTGGGAAGTTGAGATGTCAGGATATGATAATGCTGTGCATAGAAAAGCCTTTTTAGAAGCTTTTAACCTTTTTAAATGACAGCTTAAAATAATTTTCTAAGAAAGCATGTATCACAAGTATTTGGTAGAGAACACAGTTTTGAGATCCTGTTCAATTAAGACATCCACATAGCAGCAGTGAAGCAAGCGGCAACACTTTCTGTCTTGTAAAATCTTGTAACCTCTGGCCAAAAAGGAAAACTGAGTGGCCAAATTGCTCTGGGCTCTTTTCTTCACATCCTGCATATGCGAGGACCTGATTATTGGAGGATGACTTGAAAATCATGATCTGTTTTCTTCCCCTGATACTGTAATGAATTCTTGCATTGATTATTCTCCTCCTTAGAAAGGCAGTGGCATGAAAAAACTTTCTACGGAAAGTTTTCAGGCAGATGATAAATTGCAAGAGATTTGAGTTTTAAATTCAAATTTTTAAGAATGGCATAAATAGCTTTCCAGTTTGAACAACTTGGTACTGCTTCTGTCGTTTTTTTTGCTAGCTCTAATGATTGCAAAACTCGTATCCTAACTAGAGTGAAAATAATTCATCTTAAAAATGTTGATATGAGCAAAAGCCAAGTGTGTGGGATGACAGATGAAAGTAGTGATAAATTGTGTGGGTGCTCTCATGTAAGAAAGTGCCTGAATCATTATTCGTTAGACAAGGGAAAAGAAGCCCATTTTCTCTGTTTGCAATACTGGGACTTACTTAAAAATTCTTGGTGTGCAATTGGCATTGGAATAATGAAAAGTGTTTAATTTTGGAAATTAGCAATCGTGACTTCAGTTACTTGGACTTCACACTGTAGTGCATATTCTGTTTGTAATAGTTAGACTTTTTACTTAAACTTTCTTTAATCTTAATCTCTTCTGAATAGTTGTTGATATTCATAATGTTATGAAACAACGAAAACTGGTTCATCTAGAGCCAAATATTTAAACTTAAATTAGGAATCTGTATTAATTGGTAGAGTAGGTTATATCTACAAACATTCGATAAGCAAGTAGATTAATTCACTAAGCATGAGTTTTTCAAAACCATCCAAGCAGCAAAAGCAGCAAGTGGTTAATGTTTATTTTTATTAAAAAAAAAAAAGAGAGAGAGAAGAAAAAGATATTTTAAAAACCTACTTAAATTATAGTGTTTACCTTAGATACACAAATACTTCAGAACATCTCACAGCCCTCAGGTTTCAGGCTCTCGCTTTAGCAGACTTTTTTGAGGTGAGGTGGAGAAGAGGAAGATTGTTTTTTTTTTTTTTTTAACTGTAGCATGTTTTTAGTGTGTCTGAATAAAAATATTTCCCCTGAAATTCTTCATTATAAGCAAAATAGGGATTTTAAGCTTTTGAGCACAACAGTCTGAAATCAGATACATGGGGGGAAATGCATATCAAAATGCATACCACAAAGTCCAAACCAACACTTTATATTTGATGCAAAATACAGTGCAATGATGCATCTCTTTGGTGTGATATCAGAAACTGTATGTGGTTTGTGTTGGTCATCTTAATGAATATAGCACTTTGCCCCAAATATTTGACAAAGTAATATATGTATCCTATCTTAAACTGACTACTACACTTTTAGCAAGTTTAGGCCTCAGTATAGTTTGTAACTTCAGATTAAACTTTAAATTGATTGACTAATCCCTGTAGAGCGGAGCTCTTCAAGCATATCTAATTTAAATATGAATGGGTATGCCATATTTTTGCAAGTGTCACTCAGCCCTTTTTCACATCAGAAAACCTCAGTGAGATTGCAAATATTCCAAATAGTGTAAAGCTTCAGCAGTCAGAATATGAAAACCCAACTGCAGGCTAAATAATGGGTTTAAAGCAATTTCTCTTGGGTAGGGCTATGAGCACATTACTCTCAGCTAGAGAGACTTAGCAGCTCCTGGCTTGCTTTTGGGAAATGGCTTGAAACACTCACTTGACTCAGGTTAGAGCATTTGAATGCATATTTGTCCCACCTCTCCAGAATTTAGGGTAGGAAAAAAAGCGCAATCTTATATTCACTCATCTGCTGTATCAGGAAAGCACAGAGCCGGTTATAAATAAACCTCATAGCTCCAAACTTATCCGATTCCCGCTAATACTGATCTTTGCCAGTTAAGCTCAGACTAGTTTAACTGCCTCTCTCCTGTAAATGAACTCAATTTGTTCAGCGATACACTAAAATTGAGAGTTGATGCATCTAAAGGTGAGTTGATCAAGTCCAATAGTTTAACATTTCCAGATACTAGCAATCTTCTTATTTCATGGTCACTAAATAATGAGTTGTTTGTGATACAGAAATTGAGGTATCTGCTTTCTCTTGCAAGGAGTTGGACAGCAGTTTTCCACACTCCCTACCCTGCCTGCATGCCAGGACAGGAAGCAGTCACTGCAAAGCAGAGGAAACCCTGGCGTTCCATATCGTTACTCCCCCGCACCTCCCCATCCTTTTGTGTTGTCCAAACCATGCTAATTATATGTTGCCCATTGTTATTACAGGCTCCCCTAGGGAGAATGTGACTTTTAATGGTTTTGGACATTATCTTAAAATGCTTAAAAACCATTACTAAGGCAGTGAATCATTAATTTCGGAAATGTCTCCTAACACTTTAACATCCTTCAAATTGCTGTCAAGGTAGATGTCAGATGATACAGGTGATTTTCCATGTTGAATATCTGTTCTGTTCTTTCCTTGCTTTGCTCTAAGCACGAGTATTTCAGCATGCTTTTCCTAAGATGCTGGTGGCTCTTTGGAATACTTTGTGTCTTATTGCAGGTTTAGCAGTTCAGAATTGGAAATACAAAGACAAATCATGGTCTGGAAATTAAAACACAATTTCCTGTTTCTAGAGTAGAAAAACACTTTGGCTGCTTTATTTCTCATCTAGCTTACAATTATTATCTATTGTTTTGTCTAAGATGCATCCTAATTCTTTGAGGGTTTATGTTTGAGACTTTTACTGGCACACTGGAATTCTGAAGCATAGAACACGTAAGCCTCAATGTAAAATTAAACAATTTTCGCATTCTTTTTTAACCACAGCAAAGTGTTGCTTTTTTGTTTTTTAATCAGACATGTTGATATTTTTGGTGTTAGTTGTTGGTTTTATCTGCACCAGTTGTATAATATTTAGAAATGTTGTAAGATTTATGTAAGTGGCTAGAACACGGCCGATATTAAAGGAGAAGGCTTACTTATACAATTGTGAAGCTGGGTGCTCTGAAATAGTAGTTGCATCATGTTTTCCAGGAGCCCTTTTTTATGGATGACTATCTCATCGGTAAGGCTCTCTTAGAAGGCTTGAACAAGGTCAGCAGCATGTTTATCCATTTCAGTCTTCTGATTTCCTCTTAGCTTGAAAGAACAAATCTTGGCTTCATTTGAATTCTTGAGCTATGCCACACAGAATTACAATGCCTAACTAAAATACTCTACTACTGTAGATTTTGTTTAAATGTAATATAGGGAGTTGAGAAAAGGCTAGGAAATTTTCAGTTTTGTGTAGGCACTTATGGGCAATATTTTTTGCTTTTGCTGTTACCACATCAGAGCTGTTAAGTCCTGTGGTATTGCCTCTGGAGGGCTATGTTGCTTATGTTTGGTTCTCTGCCATCATGGAAAGCTTTTTGTTATTTTTTATGCAGACTCACCTTTTACTTCAACATCCATAAGGGATCAGTGTTTAGCGGCACACTTGGCTCTACTGCTGTGAAATAGAGAAATGAAAGCCCAAATGCAGGAGTCCTAACTGAGGCTTAGCTAGTAGATGTCCCCTGTGTGACCATGCAGTCCTGGTCCTCCACTTCTCCAGCTGGAGTGTTGAAAAGTGCTACCAATTCTCCATCCCATAGGGTGATGGGGAGGCATGGAGTACTCTAAAGAAAACTCAGATTAGACAACTGCTGAGATTATTTCTAGTGCTGGTGCTGCTGAGGGTAATTCTGTCTCTGGAGACTTTTGTAGTGACTCAGAGTAAAAGAGAAAGGTGATCTTTCAAGACCAGGACCTGGGTTTTTTGACCAAAAATACACACTTGTTTTCAGTCAGTTCCTTGTTAGTGAATGTGATTTCCTGAGCTATTTTTTTCCATAGATGGCTCAACTGTTTTTCAAGTTTTGGTGTTGCCTTTCATTCTAACTGTTGTAAATGTGAAAATTGCTGAGAACGTGCAAATAGCTGCCTGTTCTGTCTCCTGCCTGTGAGCGGATTGAGGTATGAGCATGATGCCTGCTTCAACATGGCAAAATCTTCTAACTCTTGAAACAAAGAATTGGAGTTTCTGAAGAAAAGTTCAGAGTTATCGGAAAGAAAAGTGAGAGCAAAATTCAGAAGCACAGAATTGTGTTGAGCTAAGTTAGTTAAGACTTACAGCGTGTTCGTTTAAGCTTAGTCATTTCCTCTCGACTGCAGTGGTTTGAAGTGCTTACTTTAGACCTCAGCTGTCCGAGAGGGAGTGACAAGCTATTGGAAGTGGTCACCTCTCCAGCTGGCATACTGCTTCCAAAAGAGGCCCTGCAACTATGTCTTGAGTAACAGGCTTAGACTTGTTTGAAGGTTTGACAAGCTCAAATGCAAAGAGCATAGTGTTAAACAATTTTGCAATACTACTGATCTGGATAAATGTCTCAAAGTTGTTTTGCATGTGCTACTCCAGATGGATTTTCATTCATGAGTCTCATAGGTTCAGTGGGGGGAAGGAGGCAATGCATTTCCACAGTGAAGATGAACAAGAAGAGGTTCACTCCAAAGTACAGAAAGTGCCACTCAAAAGTGCAAACAGAATATGACTGTTTTTGCTGCTACTTATAATTACAACAAAAATATCAACAAAGCTTTCAGCTTATGCAAAAGACAACATTTTCACGTGTCAGAATTTTCTTCCTTTTGTGTATATTGGAGCAACTTCAACCTCAAGGGATCTCAGCTACTATTTTGCAACACAGATGCCTGTTACCTGGATGATACTCATTTCTCACAGAGATTTTATTAGCTTATAGCAGAATTTTATGATGACAAAAGTATGTATTTTGAAAAAAAAAAAAGTTTGGAAGTGATTGAACTTGCATAAACAAAGCTAGTCCTCAACTTTGCTACATCAGCTTCTTCCTACACTCCCCCTATCACTGCTGCAACCAGAAAGAACTTTATTGCCTTCAAATGCTGTCACCTGCACAACAAAGCAGTGATCATGTTGTCTCACTTTTGAACCTTCAAATGTCTTTAAAAATGTGCCTGTTCTTGAAAACTGAAGAAGGGGCCATAGAAGGAAAAAACTTATACTAGTTGTAGAAGCTACAGAAGCTAAACTGAGAGCTGGAAGATGACATATAAATGGTAGGACAATTGCCTGAATTTCTTCTTCTTTTAAAGCTGCTGAAAGTTGAAAACTGTTTTTTTTCTCCTCCAACACCATCTGAAGTGAGTAGGGTGCATTTGGAAAGATGCATGAAAAAGTTTTTATGCTGATGTGGCTGTATCATTTGGAAATACCTGAGGTGCGTCACTCCTGTACCTAACTTGCACTGCATTTACACTTTGCATTTGCTCAAGAGTTACATGTACTGAAAATGTCATACAGAAAAGATGTGATTTCCAAAGTCTCTTCAGACTATTTCCTACACCTTTTTGTCTGGTTTAGATGGGACATTAAGAAAAGCAGCTTCGCCAGGAAGTTAGTGCAACCCTGGAGCAGGCTTCTTAAGAGAGAGATATGGAATCATCTCCCTGGGAGGTTTGCAAGCAGCCGTGAAAGCCGTGGGCTGCGCTCATCTGCCTTTGCCGGTAGCTTCCCTGCGAGGGGTAGGTTGGCACAGACCATCCCCAGAGATGCCCTCCAACCAATGTTTCTATCAATCTAAAAAAAATTACCAACAGATTCTTTTGGATAACCTCGTGAAAATAAGCTTGCCTTAGAATATGGATTTTATTAGAACACCGGCATGGTAAAAATGTTAACTGAATGAAGTGTAAAATAGTGGGGTAAGTATGTCTTCACAAGTGAAGATTTAATGCTCTTCCACTGGGACTGGCTGCACTGTAACCTACAAATGACTAATCTTTAGGAACCCTCAAATCAGGTCCCACAGGTTGTTGTCAGGGTTTTTTTTTTTTTACCATTTAGGGTAGTTTGGGGTGTTCTTTTGTATCAGAAGAGCAGCAGAACAGCACTGCTTGTGTGTAGACAGCAGCTCTTGACAGGTAATGTGTTCAGCGGGGCAGACAACTTGCCAATTAAAAAAGGGGAAAGAAAAACGAGACATATTGGGACTTAGAGGAAGCTGTTGACGTCACATTATCCTTTTCTTTGCGTTAGTCATGCTTTAAAATATATAGAAAAATGTTGTTGATTGGAACATACATTAATATGAGTAGGCTGCAGAACTTTCTGTAGGCTTTCCAGCATATCACAATATTAGTTTAAGCTTGAGGTCAAAATTCAGCATTTTTCTATGTCTCTCTCTCCCACTCCCCTCTGTCACTCCTCTCCCCCCCTCCTTTTAACCACCCACAACAGATGTTATATTAAGTGTCATAGCTCTGGCTGCAAATAAATAAATTCTTGTCAATCAGAGCTGTCAGTTGAAGTCCAAAATGTGTCTCCCTTGCAACTTCTATCTCAATAAAGAAATTCTTCTGTCAAGTTGAAGAAAGAAATAACGAGAAATAGTGGGAGGGCTTTCTGTTTAAACACAGTCTCAGGGCAGTATGAGAAAATGTAGTATTTTTTTTGCTTTTCTCATATATTTCTCATATATTTCTGTACTGCCCTTTGTCATATTAAGTGATTGCCAAACATAAGGGTTAAAAGTCCTACACTGTTTCCTTAGTGGCCTTTATGAAATTGTTTTCAACCTTGCCAGGTTATAAGATAAAACGAGGAAGATTTACTTAAATCACAACCCAAACTGTTTATGTTCTCCAGACAAAACCTTATCTTTATCAACAGAGGGAACAGATCAGAAAACACTGTGAAGTTTTATAGTGATCTCAAAATATGCTTCTAAGTTATTCTTATAAAATAAATATATATTAAATGAATATTAAATAATGAATATACATTAAATCGACATTTTTAAATATGATATGGGGGAACAGTTTGAAAGATGATGTTTTTGCAGCATATTTCAAGGTAGACAAATGACCGACCACTTTTCTTTGAAATTTTGTTTGCCATCTGTTGCACCACAGTCATGCTACCTCTGCTCTTGATGTACTGTAGGTTTATTTAGCTGCACTGTCCAGAAGAATCAACTCTACAGGACATAAATGAATCCCAATCTGTGCCCAAATTTAAAATTGGGTGTTAGACTCTTGGTGCCATTGAGAAAAGAGTGAACAAATAGCTCCTGTTCTTGGAGTGACCTTTCCAACAAGAAACTGCACTTTAGAGTGCCAGACTGTTGCATTTTGCTAAAGTCTCTTATTTTCTGTGTATCCTTCAGCACTCCATAGCTTAGCAGTCCATTCTGCAGCAAGCGTGCGTGGATATTGCTGTGGCTGCATCTTTATTTCCTGTGATCTTGCAAATGCAATAGACAGCTTCTAATACTTGAAATGATTTTTTTTAATATGAAGCTTTTAAGAACGAAAGTCACTTTTACTGAGAGATCTGAGGTAACCCTGTATAGAGGAAAGTTTTGGGGAAGTTGTAAGAATGCAGTTATCAACTAACCATTGTTAGTTGAGGAAGGGGCAAGATTGTTGCCCTAGGTTAAAATTGATCACAACATTGCAGAGAACTGTATTTTTATTGCTACATGCTTTAAAACAGGGTTTTGCGCTACTGCTATTCTTGGTCTTGGTAATAAAGCTTTTCTTCCCGAGGAAATCTTGAAAAGTTTCCTCAGTTCCAAAATGTGTTCTTAGCAATAATTTCCTTGCAGCTGAGGAGGAAAAAAAATCTGAATTGTGGTTTAATATTGAGAGTTGAAATGATGGAACAGTGTAATGAAGTAGAATGGTCTCTGAATTCACAGTTGTGCAGCTTGAATGGGCTTGTGTGTCAGGTACTGGCCTCAGGTAATTATGTTTGTACACAGTACAGGATTGAACTCCTACTTTCTGTTAAGATGTGCAAGAATTAAAAATCTCCAGGTTTTCCCTACTGATTAAAGCAAGAAATGTTTTAAGAAAATGTTCCTTATTAGAAAATCCAAGGCTTTCACAGTAGACTTTGATTTTTACTGTAAAATTGAAAGGAGAAGGAAAGCTTTTGCACAGAAATGCTAATAATGTTCTCTGTGAGTGCCTTTGTATTGCATATTAAATGAGTGTTTGCCTATTTGGGCAAGTTCTGTGTCTTTGTACGCATCTATATTCCCTTAATGCAGTCATCTTTGGACTAAATGGTGGACTATTTTTCCAGCTGGGGAGGAATGCTGCTTATCCTTTTTAAAATATCTATCCAAAACCGTGAGTGGACTGTGCTTTGTTAGACTGAAATCATATGTTTGTTTGTTGCACTTGCACCATTAATATGCCAGAAGAGGCAGTTTTACACTTGGTTTGTTCTACAATGAAAAATAAGTACCCTTTAAATGGCTAATGCTTTCACCATGGGAATGTCATATTGTGAGATGATAAATGGATGGCTTGCATTGTTTTCCGGTCTCTCCGCTCTTGCCAGAAAGAAAGGAAATAAATTTGAATTTGCTGGGACGAGCTTGCAACTTTCAGGCAGGGTAAAAGATATCCTTGCTAAAAATCCTTCCTAGCAAATTAGGTTAGGCTTGTGTGTTTTTATAGCCTTTTTGAAAGCATAGTGACAAAGTCAATAGTTCTGTGTGCATCCCTAAAAGATTTGCAAGTTGCTGAATACTGGGCCTTCTAGATTTTTTTTTTTTAAAGGATGCTTATTTATACTAGATCCATTCAGTAGTTAGCTGTCACTGCAGTGAGCTTCTGGGCATTCTGCCAAGTCTTCAGTATTGTCAGAGTACTGCATAAAGTACAAAGAAAAATGTCTATTTTGCCTATGTTTCCTTGTAAAATTTTACAAGGGGGTTGTAGCCTCAGAAATAAGACCATCTTTATTAAAGCGATAGCAAAACTATATGGAAAATAGCACTGACTTCCTATCAGTGAAACTGGTTAAAATGCAAAGTCCATTTTGATCCATAAGAATTGCAAATGTCCGTGGGTTAATAAAAAAAAAAAATCCCAAATAGAGACTTAAGCTTTAGGCATCCAAAGATGTTTCTATTAAACATTATAAAATCAGTGTATAGCTGGTTTACTATGAAGGCAAGCCTTTTCTAAAGCATTAAAAATGAACAAGTTTGACATTTTAGAAGCTCTGCATTGCTAGTACTTCGTTTTACAATTGTTTCTGTAGGTATTACATCTCATCCCTTTTCAATAATTGTTTCAGTGTCATTTTCTTATCAGAACTTGATGTTCATTTGATTAAACTGTAAGTTACAGTAGCATATGGGGGAAACAGAGATTAGCCGCTATTTTTGGTCATAAGAATATACTGCAGTCAAGCTGATTGTTCATTTCCCAAGTTAATTTCTGTGTAAATATGTGATATATAAAAATAAAAGTGGGAGATTCTCATTTGCAAATCTCACTTGAGGTAGAGTACTTCCCACATCCCACCTTGCACATGCTCTTTTAGGGTATTTTTTTAACTATATGCATTGTACTGTGGAGAATGAGTCAATGTTTACAATATTTTGCAGTATTTACCCCCCTGCTTTTTAAAGAAGAGGTTTTAAAATGCATCTAAATAGAAATTGTTATGCTTTGAGTAAGAATTGAGAGAAAAGGTGCATGCATTCACTGGAGTACTTGATAGGCAATATTATTCTCTGTTGAAAGGCACAACCTTTCAACATGAGAGTCTGAGAGCAGCTGTATCGTGTATGTTCTGAGGGTAGATAGGATTTAAGTCTCTAATCGTACAGCAACAAAAGAACAGTTTTCCCAGTAGGAAAATAAAATATGGGTAGTAAATCTAGGGGAAATTAGTTGAAATTTGATTGGTTTATTCTCAAGTAATAGCTGTTTTTGACTAATTTCCTTCTTTTTTTTTAAGTTTGTGCCGAAGCTTTCAATCCAGATGAAGAGGAAGAAGATACAGAACCAAGGGTAAGATGTATGAATTATATCATCCTTGGTTCTCTGTACAGTCTGGCTGGTTGATGCCTGTATGTTCATTGTGTTCTCAGAGGTTGTGGCAACTCACAAGTGTCATTGCTCTTAAATTTGGGACCACTTTATTCAATGTCACTATAGCTTTTACATTTTATTTCAAACATCTTTAGAGTCCTTAAGTCTACCCTCTAGACAAATTTAAATATTTTCCTTTCTTAATGATCATCTTAAGTACTTACTGATGGCTGTTCCTGGAGCACTGGGATGGTTGTGAAGAATGAGTTAAGCTTTAACACAGCTGTTTCTTCATGAGTGCTTAAAATTCCTCACATGCTTTTCACTACCCTTCTTGTCAAAGCAGTTCTCCCTCAGGAGAAATTGCTGCTCCTAAGAGGAGTACTTGGCTGAAATATGTTAAACCAGCAGCCACCTGTTATTGTATTGTCTTCAAACATTGGGAATTTCTAGGAATTACAAGTCAAGATATTGTAATTGTATTTTTTTTTTTAGGGATACTTTGATGTGAGGAAATCCTGGTAGCCTGGCTGGGATGATTCAGTGCTTTCTCTAAGGACTTCTGGTGTTTATTTACCACGTTTCATCCTGAGAGTGCTCATACTTCTGCAATGGAAGTCTTAGACTAAATTAAATTCTTTTAAATAGAACAAATTTCATAAATAAGATGGCATTAAAAATAAGGAAAAAAGAAAAGACTGAGTATCTTTGATCATTCAAATATTATTAAACCTGAATGTATTTATTCTGTCAAAAGTCTTAATTTTCCTGATTGCTCATTAGTAAAAACAAGGTTCCATTTAGAGGAGAGGTCCAAGGTCTGCTGAACTTGGGATAATGAATACTGAGAAATTCCTTGGAATGTAGTATTTTTTCCTAGTAATCTAGAAATCGTTATATGGTAAATGCGAAGTCATTAATGTTTTTACATATGTTTTCATAATTATATGCCCAACAAGCAGATATATAAATATCTCTATGAAAGAACTTTGGTTCCTTTAATCTGAGGTGAGGTTTATAGTTGAAAAGAAATACAAAGATATCTCTGCAGCAAAACTTTTATTTTAGTAATTTTGTTGGAGAAAAAAAGCACTTAGTTATATTTCTATCAGCCCACATAATAATTAAAGTTGTATCATACATTTTGTGAACTCTCTTTATACCAACAGTAAGGGTTTTTTTTGAACTAATAATAGCCAGAGCTCAAAACAAAATGCTTGATTTTTTTTTTTTTCTATTGTCCAATATGTCCAAGCCTTGACTGATTGTTTTTGCTCTTTCCAGCTGTAGGTACCTATAGCTGGATTGAAAGAGGAGAGGAAGAGATCCTCTTCTTCCTCATCTCATCCTTTTATTATGTTATTGCCTATGTGTTTGTCAGAATAATTTCTTTTCTCTTTTTCTTTCACTCTGTTTTCAGACAGACAATTTATGTAAATAACAAATCCAGATACTTTGAAGCTCTTAATTTGTGTTCTGTCTTTCCTTCTGAAGATTCAGCCTGTAATCATCTTTATTTACTGTCATGACAGTTTTGTTTTACTTTGTTTAAAGGTAGTTCATCCAAAAACTGATGAACAGAGATGCAGACTGCAAGAAGCCTGTAAAGATATCCTGCTCTTCAAAAACCTAGATCAGGTAATACTGCTATAAGGAAATCTTAGCTGGAGTTACTGGTTTGTATGTACAGATAATAGTTTGCTTTAACAGTCCAGGCACTGGTTTTGAACTGTGATAGTTTATGAATTATTTATTATGTGCAGGTTGGCTTGGGGCATGTATTTGGGGATCAAAAATCAATGAATAATACAAACATGTCAAATTGTCAGTTACCAGGATTGCCAGATCGCTTTCCCTGCAAAATGTGTGGGTTTTTTTCTGTTTTCTCTAAAAAAAATATTTTTTCTAATTCTGTTTTTCTGTAATTACTGATGGATACTGTTGCACTTGATTTTCTTTTCCATATGGTTCATAATTTCATATGTAATTAAAAATGGGATAAGTCTACACAATTAGTAAGTTTCATGTTGAACAGTATGCACAAACCCTTGACTTCATTTTTTTTTTTTATTAAATATCAACATTTCAGTCAGTTTTCTCTAAATGAAAGTAAAAGTGATATTTCTAGGACAGCATTCAGAATATTATGACTGGCACTCAGAAATATTAATTTTTTTTTTCTTTTTAAATGAGGATCATAGGATAGTTTAGAGACCTTGCAAGTCTCTACTCCTGTCTCTGAGAGACCATAAAGTAAATGCATCCCATCTCTGGCATGTATTTTCCACCAGCACAGAAATGAGTCTCCACTACAAGTTCAAACACACTTTTAAAATTATTACAATTAGGAGGAAGGATGAAAGCTGTGACACCTCCAGCTTTCTGAGTTGAACTTTTGAGCTTCATCTGAGATATGAAAGGCTAAATGTAGTTTATGGTTGCAGATATTTAGCTCAGATTTCCTTGAAAGTCGGGAAATTCTCCCAATATTGGTTTCTATGAAAACCTTGAGAGACATTGAACTGTATTCCTGAAAAAAAAAAAAAATGAGAGTTTTTAACTGCAGGAGGCTTGAGCTATTAACATTGAGCCAGAGTTTCTTTTAAGGCTGTCCTTTCCAGCACTGTCCTTTCACTGTTCTGGCATTCCTGATTTTATGAAGCCTATATTCTTAGACCATTTGAGGTGCCTTTTGTGAGGAACATGATTATGAACAGTAAAAATGAAATATATACATATATAGCACATATAGGTACTGGATGAGAGCAATGACTGTTATCCTAGTAAGGCCCGTGAGCATGTTCAGTACTCACATGTAAATTAAGATTGTGTCCCAATTCAGGTATCTTGGAGTTCTTCCTTTATCCACAGAAGAGCTCAGTGTTTCATTTACTTAAAATGAAAATGCGTAGCCTGCTTATTTTCCAAAAAAAAACACTATTCAGTTACTGCATTTTGAGAAAGCTTTTTAAAATCCATACTGCTTGTTTTCTGACATCTGTTCCTTAAATACCTGTTGTGGTTAAAACAAAGGGCCTTCAGGCAATGATTCTTTGTTTAATTTAAGTATTGGGAGAGTTTTTAAAGACAAGAAAATAGAATTCTAATGAAAAGGTAGACAATATTTTTAATGTAGTGGTACCTGCAGATACCACCATTACTATTCACAATTTAATGACTGCAGTTAAATATTTGAAGTGCATCTAAGAGTCTAAGCACTGTTTTTTGTGTTTATGCAATATATTTTTAGAATCTCAGCTGTGATCTAAATTTTAAACTTGGTACATGCTGTCACTGAAATTTCAATGCAAATCTATTGTTAAAGGGCTTAAGAATATTGGATGTAGTAAAGCATCTCGGTGTTGAGGCAGGGCATTTATATTAAACCGTCTTTCAAATTTTGCTGGCTGTGATGCCTACAAAAAAATTTAATAACGGTTCATCAGAAGCCTGGCTTGAGTCTGCATTGCTGACCAGTATATTCCTGTTTCTGTGTGTGTGTTTGTGTATTTCCCTGTCCATTATCTGTGGTCTCACGCTGAAACTGCAGGTTCTCTGAGACACCGAGAGCCTTGGGAAATATTCTGTGCTTATATAATAGGCTTATGCTGTGGTCCATGCCTTTGGGCTCTTAGATTATGACAATGCAAATAAGATATTAGTAAATCTTCTTAGTGCTGGTTTTAAAATCACTATATATTGGCAGCAGCCAGTTAAACTGTTTCAGTTCATACCATGTGAGAATGACATACATATACACTTTAGCACCAAAACACTGTGTAAATTAAACCACTTAGGCATAAATTTTTCGTTAATATCTCTTCTAAAGTTGAAGCATTTGTTTTTGCCCACATTGCTGAACTTAATAAGCTGTAAATAAATGAGGTACTCATAAAAATCAAAATTTAATATAAAAATTTGGATTTCTGTAGGCTAAGGATAATGAAGTGCACTACTGATATCAAGTCAAATGAATTTTGTTTTGTCTAGTAGATAATACAGAGGTATATTTTGGGGGAGGGCTATTTGGTTTTGTTCTCCTGTTTTTTATTTGTTCTGTTTATTTTATAGGAGCAGCTGTCTCAGGTCCTTGATGCCATGTTTGAGAGGAAGGTGCAACCTCAGGAACATGTGATTGACCAAGGGGATGATGGAGACAACTTCTATGTCATTGAGCGGTGAGCAGCTGTGCTTCCAAGTGTAAACAGGTTTCTTTCTAGCTACTGTAGAAGCAGGACTACTCATTGCAGACTGGTTTCCCAAGAAAACCTTTTTGCTGTCATCGCCTCTATCAGTTGGTCTTTCCATTCTGCCCTTTAGGCCTCCATTGACTTTTGAATCATTTGGCCGGGGGGCATCAAGTTTGACAGAGGTTGACATTTCCAACCTGATGGGTTTTAACATGTCCTGGTGACTGGGTAAAAACTCAAACACTATTTCCTCGGAGGGAAAGGCTGCAGAATGAGCTTACCCATTGTCTATTAGCTTTGTATACATCAGCATCTGCACAGTTTGAAAGAAGTCATATATGCTGTCTGTAGACCAAGTTGGGTATTTGCTGAAGTAAGGAGGGGAAAAGGAGCAAAAGAAACCTTGCAGTAAGGGAGGGGATAACAATTTGTTTTGGAGAGGGGGAATAAAGGAAACGGAAATCCATATGCACCGAAATTAGTTGCTGTCATGAAACTAATGGATATCAGTGATTACAGAAATTCTTACTTGCCTACAAGTGCAAATTCAGAGGGATTTGGCTCTTTTGAGGCACCATTAGACATGTCTTGTTGTTCTGAGATCAGTCATTAATGCGTAAATATTCCTGAGGATTAGTTCCTTTCCTGAGTGAACAGAGACTTGGTGTGGCAGAAGTAATTCTGCTGCTTGTCTGTAAAGAACAGGCCTTTTTGCACATACTTTTCTCAGAGTCTTCTGGCTATTAGCCTTCCTCCCCAGATTGCTTGGTATTTGACTGTGTTTTACAGGCACAGAAGGACCGCAAGGCAGGGTAGACCCTACTTGAGGGCACAGCATGATGCACATGTAGGAGAGCTAGGGCAAACGTGTTGCACAGCTAAGCATTAATATGCTCACGATGGCCACAAAAACGCTCAATGGGTCTGTGCTGGCTGCACAGTCATCGGGCAGGAAGGGAAGTGTTGGCCTCTGTTGCCTCTGGGAGAATAGTGAGCCTTGTGTTGCTTAGTTGTCCTCTTCTGTTTTTCTGCTTTTTTTTTTTCCTTAGGGTTTTATATTTTTTCATGTCAGTATTTTTCTCAAGTCCTTGAGTTTCTAACGATTGCAGTCTCTGAAATTACGCTTTGCTGTGTGTTTTTGTTCTTCTTATCTTGCAGGGCTTTAGCTCATGGACTCTCACAGCTTAGCAACAGTTTTCTCAATAAAGTAAAGCAAGGTCACCCAGTGGTGCCGAACCAAACTCGTCCTTGGGGCACAGGCAGCTGAATGCTGGGTTGAAGGTTACATGGCTACAGTGACTTGGAAAAAAGCAACACTAATAAATGACTGAGGCTGATGGATAGGAATAAGAACCTGCTTCATTTCCCTTCAGTTGTTTAAAATTGTTCTTCTAGATCAAAAAAGTGATTCAAAGACTATTTCTCCTGGTGCTTCTCATAGAATCATTAAGTGGATATTGAACATTGCAAGCATTTTAGTACAACTTTCCAGCAATACTGATCCATATTTCAACAGTTTACTGTTAGTGTGGTGGTGGTGTGTTTTCTTTTTTTTTCTCTTAGGTATGAGTAAGCAGTAGGGTGTAAAGAGTGTGCTAGGCAGTCTTCATGTGCCTGGCTTCCTCCATTAGCTTTCTGGGACAGGAACTTCTTTTAGAATCAGTAGTATTCAAAGATAACTGACAAAACCAGGAATGTCCACCAGCACTCCTGAATGCTCTGCTGCTAATGCTAGGTAGGTCTCATGGATGAGACTCTTCTCATATTTACTATGAGGAGTTTCACCTGCTGCTATTTCTGTTAATTCATTTTTTTCTAAGGTGCCTGTTGATGTTCTGGAAGATAATAGCATTTTTTCTGGTAGAGATTTCAACTTCATGGGGAGAACTGTGTGTGTTCAGCATATCTGAAGCTACTTACAAAGCCACAAAGGTGTTCCCTACCTGCTTTTCTACAAGATGTAATACATTTTGTCAAGTCTCTTAGGCCAGTGTCCAATTTCTAAATTCTCTGGTGATACCAGGAGCCAGGAATTGATTAAGCCTCGTTAAGTTATCTGACTTTTTGTTTTTCTTTTGAAGCACCAAGCGTGAGGCAGCCTTGACAGTGGTGTAGACACTTGTCTGGCTTCTAAATGGCTAGCTTTCTGTGCACAGCCTGTTTCTTCCTATGCACCTGCTGATCCAGATTTGTGCCTTCAATTTTGACTATCTGTACATTTGTCTCCATCTTTGTCAGAGTGGTCTTTTAATTCCCAGTAAGTTCTGGCTTACTGTTCCCTTAAGTACATTACAAGGGAGGAAGGATGCCTCTCTGAGAACAGAGTGGGGAGGCCTTTCCACCTTAAAGAGGTTATAGCTCCGTGTGAGTGAAGTATAGAAGACTTCTGGTGCTTGAGCACTTCTTCCTTGATCATTTCAAATATCCTGGCGAGATGACAGCAGTTTTAAGAGCTCTTCTGCTTTCTGAAAGTGGGTTATAACAAAATTTTCTTTAGCTCTACAGCTTCTGTTTAAAGCCAGTGTGGCTGGAGTAGAATCCATAATGTTCTGCAAAATGTCAAAAGTTATCCATGCTCCTAGCCATCTGCATCCTGCAATGTCGCTTCAGCACGCAGAGAGCTCTGTGAGAGCAAAGCAAACTTCAAGCTGTGACGTTTTTTGCTACAACTTGTCCTTCAGCAGCCTTACCTCCATGAAAATGGTGATAAAATTGTTTGGTTCAACTGCAGCTTGTCCCAAGCTGTGAAGTTAAACTGAGTGTGAAAGTTCTGGTCATAAGGGAGCTATTAGGCAAACGCCAGATGTGATTTGATTCGTTGGCTGCCTCTCCGTGTCCTGATGTAAAGATGTGCCACATGTTCCTGAATTAACTTTGAATAGTCTATCTTGAGAGTCAGTATGTGCTGCTCATAATAGTGGTCTGTTTGCCCTGTAAAACTTGCTAATTATCTTGGATATGTACAGAAAGGCCCTTTTTGGGATCTCTGTGCTTACACAGCATTGCTGTTGTCCACGCAAGAGATGAAAAGTTTGAATCTAGAATGAATACACAAATAAAAACTTACAATTGTACTTCGGGATCACAATACAGACATACTCATAAGTTTGAGTTAGGTTGAGGCAAAACCTTAAAAGCAGGTGAGTGGATGGATTGAGTTTGCCAAAAAGTACGGCAGAAATGCTGTCTTTTTGATAAAGTTAGCTGAGGACATGGATAGATTCTAGTGGCTCTGAAGAGACCTTGTTGAATAATAGCGTATTGTTCAATAATGTGCTGTGGAAAGACTGTGAAAGTACCTATGCCTTGACCAGAAGACTTACGATGATAGCAGTGGCAAAATACTTTGCAGAGGAGATGAAATAGATCCTGGCCAGCTCTACCTGGAGTGAAGTGCCCTATTAAGGGAGAGGTTCTGTGAAAGTACTTCAGATGGTAGCAACTTAAGATCAGATGATTAGAAAGATTACTCATTAAAGTATTTTCCATATCATTTAGCAGTGAGAGTGCTGTTTTTTAATTTGGAAAATGTTTTGTGTGTACTCAGTTTAGTTTAACAGATGAAAACTGTTTTTATGATCCATGTTGGGAAGTTGACTGATAGCACTTATTCCATTTTTCCAGGGGACTGTATGACATCTTCGTAGCAAGAGACAACCAGACACGCTGTGTGGGTTGCTATGATAATCATGGCAGTTTTGGCGAACTGGCACTGATGTACAACACTCCTAGAGCTGCCACCATTGTTGCCACAACAGAAGGAGCCCTTTGGGGACTGGTAAGGAAAGGAAATTGCTCTCATCTGCAGAATATTTTAAACACTAACTCACTGGATTCATTAGCAGGCGCTGCCGTCAGTATGAGTCCTTGTGCTAATAGCTATTTTACTGTTGTTATCTCCTGGCATAGAAGTTTCATTGTGCAAATGCTATGTATGGGTGACCTTCCTGAAACAACATGTCTGTAAAAACTGTATCACTAGACGCATCAGTCTCTTTTTATTCTGTGTTTGCTGTAATCTTAACTTGTATTAGGAGAAAAATGCAGGTTTTGTTTTCATCCTGCTAGAGGACAGTGGTGACATTGAAGCATGTATTTTATGGGGAGGAAAAATACCCGCACTATCTACATACATCTTTACATTTCAGCTTGCCACCATTTTCAGTTCTTTAAGAATGGGGAGGGCGGGCAGGAGTTACTACGCGAGTATGCCAGTAATTTGAAGAGCTAGGAAAGCTGCCCAAAGCTTTGTTTTCCCTCAAAATAAAGTATTGCTGTCACAATGTTTCTGGTCTCTTTGTGGCTGCCCTACAAGAGGTTCTCAGGTCAGCATGACCTTTAAGATACGATTAAATGGTGATGTTGCTTTGTCTCCTGCCTAGTGGTGTTGAATGAGAAGCTGTAGACTTTAGTTTCCTATTTTAGTTCTTTTCTCTGTAGCATTTGGATAGAGTTATTTTCGCAGTGCTCTCGTCTGTGAGGGCTCACATAATAAGTGGACTGTGCGATCCACGAAGCCTTTGAAGCCGGGAGCGTTGTGGCTTTCTGTGTGCGCGGGCTCCTCGGCAACTATCGCTAGGGGTTGTCCATTTGTTGTGACCTTGATTATGTGACTGATAAGCTTCCACACTCAGCATGCTTGTACAATTTCTGTGCTTGCTTAGAGAACTGGCTTCTGACTTCCCTTTTCTTTGTAAGCCCAAGGAAAAGACTGCAGTAAATCAACCTGAGAGTAATGTCAGAATCTAATTTCTTGTGCAAAAGTAGATAAACAATCTACCTGCCAATGGACCTCATTCTAAAAGAATGGAAAGGAAAAGATGACTCTTTAGTCTAGTTTGCCTTGAACAAACTACAGTATTTGGGTTTAATCTTCCTTTGTTTCAGTGATTAGTCGTTTCGTTAGGAAGGCATAGTTGAAGAGGGGGAACCTCTTGCCAGTCACCTGTGCCTTGATTATTTTAAGTGAGATTCCATTTTTCTGCCTTAAACTTTTTCTTCCAATGGTTATGTTGTCTCCAAGCTTCATTGCACTAGTTTGTGCTTGTTCTACTTTAAATAAGATGTTTTAGTAAGCTGCAGAGTTAATTGCTAAAGCTCACTGGTTATCTCCTATTTAACAAGCAAGTTCCACTCTTGCTGCATTGCAGTCTTCAGCCAACAGAAGCCTCGAAGACTCAGACTCAAAGCAGTGATCAAATGTGGGCCTCAGCTGAGCATGTCTGGGGAAAGCCCTGTGATTTTGCCTGCTTCCTTTGCTGCTCTGCCACCTGTTCAAATACTGCTGTGTTTAAACATGGCCAGTTCTCCCACTCACTGATACACTCAAAGCCAATGTCCCACATGAATTCTGGACTTCAGATGCTTTTGCAATTCCTCCCTGTATTTATGCACTTTTCTGCTTCTCTAGACATCTACATTTGATGAGACTTCTGCCACTGAAACATTTCTTTAAAAATACTAACAGTGATGATAAACAAACAAAAACCCACCATGCTTTCTCATCTCTCTTGGTGTCCTATGGATAACAGTAATGTCTGTCTTCCCTTCTTATGTCACCTTTTCCAATTTCTATGTTCCTTGTTGTGTAAGAAACTCCTCAACTCTTATTCTGTCCCAAATCCTACCAGGGGACATAGACATTAAAGTAATGCCTATGCTAACAGTATCTAGTTGGGCAAATGCTCTTCCCCTGAGTCTTGACATGCTGTTGATTTTTCCAGCTCTCTTGAGATCTTTCTCATTATTTTATTCCAGTAGCTCTGCTCTGCTTTTTTTGTTTGGAAGTAAAAAACAAGATTGCTGACAATGAAGTCTCTAATATGTCTGCCCTAACAGGTAGTGGGACAGGAGATGGGCGTAAGGTGATGGGTTTGCCTTCATGCAGGCCTGTATTGCCACCCAGCGGCCACAGAGCCTCAATAACTGCATCTTAGGAGAAATAAAACATCAAGGCAACATCATTGCACAAAATGTGCTTATGGTACATGGGGGACAGCTGGCAGCTAAGGAGTAAACAGTCCCTGGGAAAAACCACCTCTCAGATCCTAAAAGTGGGAGTGGAGATTCAAGCCTTTTGCTATTCTGTATCTTGATCTTCCCAACATCTATCTGTATAAACATCCAATTTGCTTTTAAAAACATTGTCTCAAGAAGATTCCATTTCAGACTTAAGCCTGAAGTCCATTCCATTCCATTTTCTAATGGCTTTAGCCAGAAACTGACTTCATTGTATGTGGAGTGTGGAATATCTTTAAATGAAAAGCAAAAACTCAGTACTGAAAAACAATACTAGATTGATTAAAAAATGAATTTGTATATGCTTATCTGGGAAAGACTGAGTTTGTTAAAGCTCTGCATTTTTCAGTTTGCTCTTACAGTGAGTACTGTCAAAGGAGCTGTTACTCACCATGGTGATACTTAGTGTATCATCTTATCAGGTTCCTTTTCAAATAGTATTTATTTAAAATTTATTGTATTTTTTGCAGTGTTTATTGCAAGTGTTAGTTCATATTATAGTTTTGTAAGTCCTTCTGGCAGTGAGCATTTTGGCCAAGAGAATAATCTGTTCTCTACGGTTTCTTGCAGGATCGAGTGACATTCAGAAGAATTATATTGAAAAACAATGCAAAGAAGAGGAAGACGTATGAGTTATTTATTGAGTCCGTGCCCCTTCTTAAATCATTGGAGGTAATGCCTCTCAGAAGAATCTATGTCAAATTCTGGCGCTGACATTAGCCCTGCAGTGAGGGTTTCTTGTATATCAGGAGCCTATGTGTCTCTTGCTCAGAGCAAAATTTTGAGCTACTTTGGAATTGCTTACTGTACAACTAAATTTATATTGTTAAAATTGTACAACATTTTGTTCAGATTCTTCTTTGTTCACAGTTGGAAGATAAACTGAGATAAAAATCAGCAAGTTATGTGTGTAAAGATACCAAAACATGAGTATGCCACAGAAGAGATGTTAAACTAAAAACTGGAAAGTCGTGGCTATGATTCCTTTTGAGGGCCTGGTGCAGAACTAATGACACGTTGCACTAAGGTTTTCAGCTTTTACCTGCCATGAATGAATTTTATATTTGCAGCCAAGAGGTGGTCTGCAAAAGATCTTTCCTTAAGCCTTTTGCCTATACTCAGGAGCCAGCACATGCTGTGATGATGTTTGGGATGTTTCCTAAGCTGTTTAATCAAACTGCATCAGAGGGCTTTCAGAGCCATACCAAGCTCTTTTAGGCATTGATAAGTGTTCACATTTGGCTTGTACCTTAACACATGTATACATACACACACACACACACACACACACACACACACACACACACACACACACATACACACACACACACACACATATATATATATATATATATTAATGATAAGGATGTTTTTCAGCATTAATCTTTAGTGTTGTAAAAGCCCTTTCAATCCACTTGAGAGAGGATTGCGAAACAGTGTTAGGTGTGGAGGTGATCTTCTAGAATATATTAATTTGGAGATATTCTGATAACTGTAGAAGGAGAGATTTGCACAGCACCTTCTCCCTCAGTGCCTGATTTAAACAGTTCCATCAACGTGACTTTTGAGCACAAAAAATGACTCATAAATATTTAAGGATATAGAAAAATAACTTGTTAGCGGTGGATAACTTTTTGCATGACAAACTGCAGTTGAATCATGCATGCATCAGAATTTACACAGTTCCTCAGACAAGGACTAGATCCATGTGTGTTTGAGAGAGGGATTTAAAACTGAATGATTTCTTGAGGTAATAACTTTTCTTCCTTTCTTTTCTCCATGTTTTGTTATGTTATGCATGGACAGCAGGAAACATGAGAGAGAAATTTAACTCTTGAGACTCTCCTTTCTCCCTCCCTGTTTTGGAAGGTGACTGTATGTCAGACTAGCACCTCTTGCCCTCACTTGGCATCCCGTTGCAGTGCTTGCTGACAGTTCAGACCTATTTCATATCCCTTTCCTCTCTCCACAATAGGAATGAATTCCTGGATCGAAACACACACATACACTCACAAAAATCATGTTCAAGTGTATGCTGACTTAAGATGATTTGATAATATTTTACCAGTATTTTTCATTGAAATTTGTGCTTAGAAAGTTTCTGACTTCTTTCTGAGCCATTTCTTCAAATGTTAATTGAAACTTACAGGAAGTGGTTTTTCTTTGCTCTAAAACAGCTGAATCACGTATTTAGAAATGTTAGGGTAAGAAAAGCAGGTGGATGGAATGGAAGTTTCCTTACCCTAATGGTTGCTTTGAAAGTTGTGTTGCACAGTGACACAGTGCTAAATCATATGTAGGGGCTGCATTTTTAGTACCACAGTGTGGCTTATGTGTGCCTAGTGAATGCCTCTTCATTTTTATTTTGACAGGGCTGCAAAGTTTGCCAGAAGTGTATTATAGCAAGTGATTGTGTTTAATTTTCCTCTTTGTTCCAGCCTTCAGAGCGAATGAAAATAGTGGATGTAATAGGGGAGAAAGTGTATCAAGATGGGGAACGAATCATTTCTCAGGTACTCGGAGTCTAAATATGTATTATCATTCTCCCCTCTGCTTCTTTCTACTTTGTATTTGCTTATACAATCATATTACTTAAGCTAACTTTGCATTGCTTACTTTTAGTACTTCCAACTAAACCAATTTTTGAATATTTCGGGAATGGCCTACTACATTTTTTGCTGTTTTTTTTTTTCTACTTTAAGAAGAAAGTGCCCTATTTTAAACAAAGTTAATTCAAGAAAGTCCCTGGTTTACTTGGAATCACAGATGGTTGAGGCTGGAAAGGACCTTTAAAGATCATCTAGTCCAGCCCCCCCTGCTCAAGCAGGGCCACTTAGAACATGCTGAGCAGGATTGGTAGGCTTTTGATGACAGAGTCTTTTTGTTTAGTAAACAGAGCATGATTCCTTGATAATAGCTTGAATAATTAGCAACCTTGCATGTCAGATAACTCTGAGTACCAGAAGTCTTGTTTACGGATACCAAGTACTGACATTATTTCTCTCCAAAAATCCCTTCAGCTTATAAAATGAAAATCTTATTGCTTAAGAACTGGAGAACTGAACTATTAGTAAAATCAAAGCCTATAAATCTGAGTCTCAACCAAAACACTCAGTGATCTAATTATGCAGTTGGTTTTAATCTTTGTAATTGAATTAAGGACAGAGATTTAATTATCAAAAAAAAAGTAGATTTAATGTGGATTGGTCTGGATGTTGGTCATACACTGCTTTAGAAGATAAAATTCAATACTTGGAAAAGATTCTGATAGCCCCTATATTACAGCAGTTGCATCAGTACCATGAACCTCTTCTCCCCTGTGGATAATTTTACATTTTAATTATCTTTCTGGAATTTGATCCTTCAATTAAGTGAAGTATGTTTTAAAGCACTTGAAAATTGTAAATGCATGCTAGTGAAGTGCCTATATCTCTCACTAAGTTTATTTTAATTCTTTAGAAAAATGTTTGACTCTTTCAGCACAGAATTGGGATGACTGTATCTGCTCATGCTGTGAGGACAGCTGGCAAGAGTGAATGAAATACTTTGTGCTGGATGGTTTACCTCCATCCCCAGCAATCTTAAAATAAGATCCTAACTTCTTCTGAAACTGCAAGTTTAAGCCTTGCATCAACTTCTCACAGTCTTACTTACTTAAGGTCTAGTCATCTCCAATCTTCTTGTCATATGCCGTCTTCTTGCCCAATCCTTGTTTCTCTTCCAGTTCTGCTACCTTCAAATCCTGTGCTTTTTTATTATTTTTATTTTTCTCCTCTTTCTAGGCTGTTTTGGCTTTGCCTGTTCTCCTATTCCAGCCCTGCTTACCATGTCTGAGTTCTCCCACTGCACTTGACTTGATACTGAGTTTATCTCCCTCACATTGTGTCCCAGTTTTGATGAGCCAGCTTTCATTCCCCTATCAGTTCCTTATCCAGCCTCTGCCTCCTTGAGGCCTTTATTCTTTTCACCTCTGACTCATGGCAGGAGGAACCAAGCTCTCTGCTCAGACCTCCAGCCATCCACCAAGCCCATAGCTGCCTTTGCAAAGAAACTCCTCACTGTCACAGCTAAATATTTGGGAAGAAATGCTTTCCTCAACCTGCTGGCTGCACATTTGCCTTGTGCCCTAGGATCCCCAGCTCCTTTCCTTTAAAGAGGCTCCTTAACGCTTCAGCACCAAGCCTGTCCTCTTGCATGGCACTTTGTAGGACTTTGCTTGCAGACTTCATGAGGTTCTTTCTTTTCTGGTCCCTCTGAATAGTAGCCCTATCTACAAGGCATCAGCTGCTCCCCTCAGTCTGGTACCATCCATGGGTTTGCTGAGATGCATTCTGTCACATCATCCAGATTATTAACAAAGCTGTCAAACAGTTTTGGCTCCAAAATCAGCCCTTAAGGGATGTTTCTACTACTAGTGTCTATTTGGATTTCAGACTCCTGGAGTCCTAGGATAAAATGTTTTTCACTCAGTTTCATTCATAGTTTTATGAATTACTCTGTAGTTCTGGGGACCAACGTTATGCAGTTTGGCCTATAGTTCCCCAGATCCTCTTGAAAATTTTATGTTTTTAGCTTTGTTTTCATTTTGTTCTTTTTCAAAGAGAGATACCTCCTAATTACAATTACCACTTTAGGTTGACTAAAAAGGAGCTTCATAGTGACACTGAGCAGCTTCCTCAGCTCCCTGAGGCATCCCAGTCAGTGCTATTGCCTTACGTATGTCCAGTTCATGTAGCAGTCCATAGCTCCGTCTTCCTCTACTTTTGGCCTTTTTTCTTCTGACTGCTATAGTTACCATAACCCACTTCCAGATTGGAGATGAGAAATACTTCTGTTCAGCTTCCTATAAACTTTTAGCTTGTAAATTGACAGATTTAAAACCTTAATAACAATTTATACTTATATTTTGTATAGGCTCTTCAGTTTTCTCTCTCACACGTTGCTTTGATGTCAGTTTGTCAATTCCAGCAGATTTCTACACAAAGCCTAGGTCAGAATGAACACTTTAATATCATTTTTCCCTTTCATATTAAGCTTAAAAATGATATGGTTTACTTTTTTCTCTTCACAGGGTGATAAAGCAGATTGCTTTTACATTGTAGAATCTGGTGAAGTAAAAATCTTGATTAAAAGCAAGGTGAGTTCAAAGAGGATGCTTTAGGCTTAAATGAATCCCTGATTTGCTCTGTCATTATCTTTTTAGGTAACTTAGGTTGTAAATTACTTTACTGAAGTTGGAGGGATTTTGGTTCTCTGCAAACTGACTTGATGTACACTCTCTGATATTAAGGATGGGGATACACTTTCTTCTAGGATTACAGCAAATTGGAAGCAAAAAAAAAAAAATCTGGGCTGTTTGTTTTCACTGACTTAGTAAACATTTGTTTTCCAAGAGATGAACAGTGAATAGCTGCCAATCTCCAGAGCTTCTTATGGGCCAGCATACAGTTTTCTAACCAAAATTCTAATTAAGCCTGTGGTAAATGTGTCCTACCACTGCAACCTATGATTTGGATATTGCTAATCTTAAAAACCTAAGCCAGTTAGTTGTTACACATCTGAAGGATGTCTGGGATTAACTGCAGAGTAATTGAAATGTTCTGTTTTCACAGACTATGACAAGTAAGGATGCTAACCAAGAAGTGGAGATTGCCCAGTGTCACAGAGGACAGTATTTTGGAGAACTTGCACTTGTTACCAACAAACCCAGGGCAGCCTCTGCCTATGCTGTTGGGGAAGTTAAGTGTTTAGGTAAGGAGGCATTTTGAGTTTGTTTATCCTTTTCCAGGCTTCACTTGTGCTGCAGACTTTCCTCTGCTATTCAAACCTCTTTCCATACCTCTTAGTCAGATGTTGAACTTGGAGAAACACCACTGCTTTCCCCCTCAGATCTTTAGTTTCAAGTGGGTGTGAGGAAAACTGCCTCGTGAGTTGTTACTGCTGCATGGTCTGTGCTCTAGGCAGGTGGAAGTGGTGTATTCTGACTCCCTTGTGCCTGCAGCACAGTCTTCAGCATCAATTTCTAGCTTAAAACTTGCTTGTAGGCGATGGATTTATGCCTGAACTGTGCACATTTGCTTTCTGTATTTATCCCTGAGGTTAGGTGTGTATTTTATGAATCTTATTTCTTTAAAAAACAGTACAGACTGAAATTCGGTTCCTGTTTATACGACTTCTGTTCAAGACTAAGAACCAAGGGGGCTGGTCTTGAGGTTTATGTTTTGAGTTCAGAAAATATATTGGCGCACGGCGTCCTTTTGATAGACGATTTTGTTTTCACTTCTGTTCTTCTACAGTCATGGATGTGCAAGCGTTCGAGAGGTTGCTTGGACCCTGCATGGACATTATGAAGAGGAATATAACACATTATGAAGAGCAGCTGGTGGCACTGTTTGGCTCTAGCATGGACCTGTTGGATCCAGGGAATTAGGCACAGGGTACCTCAATGCCTTCTCAGTTCAAGACACAGAAAAGCCTCCGATCAGCAACACAACTCACAAGGAAATGGACACTATGGAACAGTTACGGCTGCTGTCTTTTTGGGCATTTTAGAAACCATAAAAAAGTGTCAGCACAGATGGATTGCTCACTCCATGCCTCCACTTTGCTGCTGATACTTCATTACTAGACCTAGATTAAAAATGATTCTAACCCTATGTTCACTTACTTGGTTCAAAATGGCATCTCTCCAACAGTTCAAGTGCCTGATACAAAACCCAAAGTGAGCAAGATGTAGAAGCTTCCTTCTTTCTGGTGTTACCATTGGGATAAATTTTCAGAGCAGATTCTGTAGTGGTAAACTGCCTGTTCTGCAGAGACTTTCCTTACACAATGTCAATTTTGTTTTTAACTGTAGCATCCGAATCCAAAGTTAAAAATACCAATGGAGCCAATTAATAAGGTGGCATCAATTTTCTTCAACCTGCTAAAAGTGGTGGTTGTTTATATAGTTACTTAAACCTAGCTGGGAACACAGGAGACAGCTGCTTAGCAATGAAATGCAGGAAATGAAGTATTGCTAAATTTTAAGGTTCCTTTTGAGCAGCAAAGAAAATGGCTCAAAGGTTTCATAGTTGTCATCTCCTAAAATTTGCTCTTTGTTTCTTGCACCAAGTAGATTTTATTGTGGAGAGATCACAATATAAAACCTTCTCTTGCTTACAGAGATCCGTTATACTGCTTGATTTCCCAGGGCACTGTTGTTGTCTGGGTCAGTTTTAAAGCTTTTTAAGGCGGTGAACATTTTGTAATTTAAAGGAAGACTATTTCTCTACTTATTTACTGGATCTCCCTCCCTCTCCAGTCCTAATATTTCACAGTATTCTAACTTCATTAGACACTTGGATGCTTCCAAATGTGAAGTGTATTTGCTAAATCGTTCAAAAGTTGGCAGCATTTGAATTTGTGGAGCAAATGTCTTTGCTAACTACACATTCGGTGTGTTTGAGGAATCTTTTTGATTTAGGTGATAACTCAGATAATGATGAGTTATCTAAAATACCTGTTAAATTTGCAGCATTTACTAGGTAGATTCTATTTCTTTAGCTTTATTGACCTTAATTGGCATACGGCTAAGATTTTATCAGAATATTATCTAAATAAGAATCAGGCCATAAGAAGGGTATTTTTTATGGTGTAAAACAGAATATTTATATTAAGAAATTGAACTTGTAGGTAATAAATCTAGTGAACCTTTGAATTTTTCAGCTCATGCAAAATTCGTGTTTTATGGGGTTATGAAATTTTAATTGTGGGTGCTAGTAGAACAGAAATTGCTCTTTTTATTCATGGCCATATGAACAAGAATAGAAGGATGCTAGTTAAATTCCTGCTTATAGTTATGACAATGGACATTACTGTAAGGCACAAGATGCTTAGCTTCAACTCTGAGTTGGTTTCTGGACAGTAATTTCTTCCCTAAATGGATGAGCTCCTCCCAGTTCCTGCAATGAATAAGATGGAAACCTGGTAAGATTGAATGGCTACTGTCCAGTTACTGCAATTGAAATCATATTTTTATATAATATAAATTAATTCATAATGGACACAACTGGAAGAGGTGTTTCCATATTAGAGTTCTGATCGTGATGTCCAGACTCTTCTAACTGCATGTATTCTAGAACAGTGAATTTCTATTACTTTACTGGAGTGGTTTTGATAATAAATTGCAGCCAAAGAAGCAGCAGGTACGTCATTCACGCTTCTGAGGTTTAACACCAAAGACAAAATCATTGTTTTAATTGCAGATTTAAAAAAAAATAAAACAAAACAAACAAAAAAACCCACTAATTAGGTCCTTGGTTTGATAACAGATACTTTAAAGTACTTTGGGCTCATAGAGTCTTTTTGAAGCCAGTTTGTGACTAGCCAGCAATCCAAACATAAACTGGTCTTCAAACTAGTATGAATTTCTGTACTGCATAAACTGTCGTGTGAACTGAAGAGAAATTTGCTGTGAAAATCATGGTCTGGCCTCTGTCCCTCCCTGCGGTTCCCTCTCCTTTGTCCAGAGGGGCCTGGCAGGTTGGGCTCCCTTACAGAGGGCCTGTGGTTCTTACAGCCGTCAGTAAAGAAAAATAAGCAGTTGTCTGATAGACTCTTAGGTAATTCTGCCTGAAGGGGAGGATTTGATGATTCTAGAAATCAAAGGAAAGGTTGAGACCATAAATCAATGGCTTGGGATCCCATGTGAGCAAGAACAAGCTTCAGAAGTAATTTTACCCTTTCTCTAGACTTTCTGCAGCAAAGTCATCCTGAGCGATGCCACCCTGCAGGCAGGACTGCTGTGACCTTGCTCTGTGGTGTAAGGAGGCAGTCGGACTGTGAGCTGAAAAGGCGCCTCGAAGCAGCTTACTCCGTCTAAGAGGGTCCGATTCGCAGCGCACCTGACTGATCTAGTCTGGTTTAACCAGCCTGTTCTGTGTCACTTTGGAAAACAGAGGGGCTTGTAGGGAGATGCTCAAGGCTGCCTGGCCAAGTGGTTACCTGGCAGAGCACCAGCAATGAACGGAGTCAGAGAGCGCGAGGGGAGCAAAGTGAGACACCGATTTGTAAAGTTCTGTGTCACTGTATCCCGTTTTTTTTCCTTTTCACTGTGACTGCTCATCACAATTGTCGTGGAGAATGAGCAGAGTCTTTGTTGTTATTGCTCAGCGGTCAGTAAATTTGTTGTGGATTCTCTGAAATTGGTAATGGAGGAAGGTCTAATTTTTATTAAAAACTCAGCAGCAAAGTGGGTAAAGAGGGTAGTGTCTTTGAGACTTGGAAGAAAGTCTCTTATATCTGATTCCCTGCTTGTGATTGTTGTGAAGTCAGTGAGAGGAGCTTTCTCAGTGGTCAAATGTCCTGGCATATGGTATTTCTGTTTAATGTCACAGCACAGGTTTCATGGTGTAAAAAAAAGAAAAAACAACAAAACCACAACAAAAAGGGCAAAAGCGCTCTCTTAACAAAATACAAATTTGCACAGAGGGCAAGAAGAGAAAACCCTTTGAATGTCACTTCCATCCTTTACAGTTGGCTGAAAATGGACTTTTGTTCTTGACGTGTGTTTGTAAACTAGTCTTGCCAAAATACAAACTTTTTTTTTTTTTTCACTCCAGTCAATTTTTGTTGTTATGGTCGGTTTTTTATTTTCACTTCTTTCAAACCATATGTTTTAAGAGGCCTTTTTTGTGGATTTTCTCCTGATGGTCGGCAGCACTACACTGCTATTTCAAGGCGCAAGAGACCCTCACAAGAGAATACTCAACTCCATTTAGCTGGCTGGAGCTAATAATGCGCTACTAATTTTCCTCCACTCTGTGGAGCAGGAGGAGAATTAAATCCTGCATAAAGTTGCTACCTCAAGGCTCCAAGTGCTTTAATGGTCTTTCACTTGGGAGAATTTCATAAGACAGTTCTTAAAATTGGTCTGTTCTTCTGAGTTAAGTGTTTTTCTTCACTGATTCATTGAGGGGACCCTTATTTGAATTCATTTTACGTTTAGTATCTGATTCTCAAAGGATAAACTGCAAAATTCAATTCTTGCATTACAGTGTTGAACATGAAAGAGAATATCTGCCATATGAGCATACATTTTTTTAAAAGTTAAACCACTCTGGGGTTCAGCTTCACTTTTGGTTAATAAAAGCTGACATGTTGTGTCCAGCCTTCCTGGTCCGATCTGGTGTGTGCTCGTTATTGACTTACTGCAGCTGACGTGCCCCCGCACACAGTGCTTGAACAACTGGACTGTCCAGCAGGTAACTAAATTTACTTGGGAGCGTCTGAGTTACTGTTGCTTGTGTTATCAGAGCCTTATAGAAAACAGCACTTGCCCTGTTGCAATAATGAGAGTAGGTTTATACATCCTCCAACCACCAAGTTTTACTGTTTGGTAAGAAAATTTAACTAATACCTTAAGTGATACCTTTCTGTAGATATCGTTGCTCCAAATAAAACTGGCTGTGATATGGTTGCCATGCTATTGTAAAATCAATTTTTTGATTGTGTTTGAGCAGTGTGCTAACTGGGTCTCAGGTCTTAGGAGAATTACAGTATTTCTGGAGATCTCTTGCTGCCCTACATTTATGGCTACTGAATGTCATACAGCAACTTGCCTTTTTTATTTTTTTATTTAACAATTTTAAAAGAAAATTAATTTGGTACTTGTGAAGTTATTTTTTTGAAATTCTTAAAATTTGCTTTTGCTTAAACTTATTCTAAATGCTTACTATTTTATGCACAGTTTCTAAATTAGAGTATTTCCGGTGCATCATGGTTTTAATCATGGGAATGTTTCTGTCTCAACTATGCTATAGGGCTCTGCTTACTGCAGTACTTGAGTAGTAAGAGTACCTGAGCTCAGGAAGATGTTGACATTTGAAAAGGGCACAGGGTAACAGCACAAGAAGGTCTATAAAATGTAACATTACACAGAAAGAGTAGAAAAAACTGGGAGGGGTAGGGAACTCTTCAAATATAAAAAAAGATTTCAAGGAGAGGGTACAATCTCGTAGTTGCTAGGACAGATATACCTAATACTGGGCATAATCTGCATCTTCCCTGGTGCAGTTTAAGCATTCAAAAGCTCTGGCTGGAAGACGCCTCAAGCAGCCACTGGAAGGGTGCAAAATCTTCATTAGATGTTTCTTGCAAGTTTCAACATCTCTGCCCGAAGGGTTATGTATTGGCTGAGGTGCCCATACATGTGATGTCCTTTTATTGCCCTGGCCTGGTGTTCCCCCCACCCCCAGCCCTGCACTGCAGATGAGGCCCCCGTGGTCTTATTTTGGGGGGGAAATAAAAGAGCCAAGAAGAGCAAAAGAAGGGCAGGGGTCTGCAGCAGAGCAGCACCTCACACAGGCCCCGAAGCGCAAGCAGGGCTGAGCAGCGCTGGCCAGCAGGGCCCAGGCCCGGGCGCTCGGAGGACTCGGTGCTGAGGAAGGTGGGCAGCCGCCCGGTTCACTAACCTGGAGAAACACAGTAAGGCCACAGCACAGACAAAACCAGATTCTTTAATTTTTTTTTTCTTTTTTCTTTCTTTTTGGTTCTCAGTGAAACACAAACAGGGTGAGTATTCGTGTAAAAACAAACTGCTGTTGAGGCTATTTACAAGCAGTGGAACTGCCGTCTCAGTGGGCAGAAAGGAGGCTCCCGCAGAGCGCGTGGGGCCCCCTCCTGTCCCATCCCGCCGCAGCTGGAGCCACCCGCATTCCCGGGGCAGGCGAGCCCGGCTGCTACAGCACGAGCAAGGAGAACATGCTGGGGAAAGGGACGCGACGACGAGCTGGACCCGACGAGACGCACCTGGAGCCCAAGGAGGGAGCACAGGGAGGGGCTGGGCACTGGGACTACCGTGACAGAGGAGGGACCCTGCCTGCAAGACAGAACGGCCTTGGGACAAGCGGCATCGCCCCATGGAGATATCCCCTTGGTGTGGGGGAGGCTTAGGGGTACCCCCTCCTTCCCCAGAGCAAGACCTGCAGCAGAAGAGGGCCCCGGTGCTGCCTGAGGCTCGGGCAGAGTNAGCGGCATCACCCCATGGAGATATCCCCTTGGTGGGGGGGAGGCTCCTTCCCCAGAGCAAGACCTGCAGCAGAAGAGGGCCCCGGTGCTGCCTGAGGCTCGGGCAGAGTCCAGGGCAGTAACATGGCTTTTCTAGGGGTGCTTCTAGCCCTGCGGAACACCCTCGCTGCCTGCTGGCCTCTTTTTTCCCCCGAAAAGGCAAAGAGGGACCTGGCCGAGCCGCTCCTGGCGCAAGGGGAGGATGCCCGTGCACAGGGCAGGCCCTGCCCTTGCACACACACAGGCCCAGGAGGGGCCGAGGCAGCGTCACACAGCCGGAACAAGGAGGGAGCACCCAGCACCAACACCCACTCACCTCAGTCCAACCAGGGTGGCCACAGTGCCACCCTCCACAGGAGAAGCCCCCACGTAGGGCAGGGGGTGCGGGCACGAGGCCGGGCAGCACCACCCGCCCCAGGGCGTTCGCTCCTGTAGTCCCAGGGGCTGAGCTGGGACATGGGCTGCCTCAGCACAGCTCAGGCAGGCAGGAGCCAACAGGGACCTCGGAGCCCGGCTCCCCCCCACAGCCTGAGAGGAAGGAAGGGGGTTCAGCCCAACCCTCAGGCTTCTCCTTCACCACCACAGAGCAAGGGCTAAGCCCAAGCACAGAGGGCACCAGGCCCAGCTCCGCCCAAGGACAGGCTCACCTACAGGGCCAACAGGACACAAAGGGAAAAACTGAAATGGTCCAAAGGGGCCTGGGGGGGGGGGGGGGGTCATGGTAACGTGCTACAGGTACTATTGCTAGCCCAGGAGCTGAGCTCTTGCTTGGTCAGTGGCCCAAGGCAGTTACTTTTAAGGAGCCCCTGCAGCTACCAGGGTGCCCCATCCACCACAGTGGCACAAGAGGGCAGGGGAGGAGGGCAGCGCAGTGCCTCCTCCCTGCCACTGCTTGGCCCCACAGGGCATTTGGTCACTTGACTTCCTCCCTGGGCCGGTGATTCACAACGCCCAAGCGTGAGGAAAAGGCAGCAGCAGAAGCAAAGCCGGGGGTGGGCAACACACCCCAGGCACTGCTCATGCACTGGCAGCGCTGCCGCTGGTTTGCACTCAAGCCCCCTTTCTTTCTACATCATCCTGAAGAGCTTGGAATCAAGGGCTCTCCAGGGGGCTCCGGAGGCAGGACTTCCCCAGGCAGAGCTCCAGCCCCCTCCAGAGCCCCGCTCTCTCCTGCTTTCTCTTCCCACGTCCAGGTCCACCCTGCAGAATGCACAAGTGGAGCCCTTGGCCACCCTGTGCCCCACAGGGAGCTATGGAGTCTCCTCCCAAAGGCAGAGCAAGCGCGGTCAAAGCCCCAGGACAGGCACCAGGGGCTCTTCCATCCTGCCTCCCCTTAGCTCTTCTATCCAAGTACATTTAAAAACAAGGGAGCAATACAAGTGTTTAAAATCAAAAGTTGCCTGCTTTTCTTGGGGGAGTAGGTGGTCTTATTTGCTCCTGCCACCAGGACAAGAAGAAGAGGCTACTGGTTTTCCTCACGCATCTGTTCCATGATGTTGATGAGGCTTTCCAGCCCGAACACGTAACCCACATCAGGTCCATCGTGCACAGTAGGGTCATCGCGAAAGCCCTTGAAGGTGCTATGTGCAAAGTCAATCATGCGCACGTCCACCTTGGGCTGCCCCACAGGGCCGGGCTCCGCACCGCTGCCCGCCTGCGGGCTCTCGCCGGGCGCGCTGTCCCCCCGCTTGGGGCGCATCTCCGCCCGCCGCTCCACAAACATCCCGGCCCGGCTGTCCTTCCCATCGTAAATGATGAGGAGGGAGCTGGAGTAGAAGCGGTAGGAGGCCTGTCTCTCCAAAACTGCCTTGAGATTTCGGAGTTTGGCGAGGATAGGCTCAAATAGGTCCTTGCGCAGCTCTAGGCCGTTGTGGAGATACTGGTAGAGGGCATTGCGGAAGCCCTCGATGGAAAGGCCGCGTCCATAGTATTTATTCCTGCATAGGTAGTGCCCTGTGTCCAGCTGATAGACCTAGAAGGCCAAAGAAAACACGTATCAAGAAGGAAGGACAGGTTAAGGCAATAAACAGACAACCTAGAGCTGTCTGGTACAGACATCACAGAGGGACCTTCTCACGTCACTGCCACCACTCAGAGGGGGTAGGGACAGCTTGGCCTGTTCCTCGAATCCCAAAGCATCTTACATTTGCATCCCACAGGCACTTTGCCCATCACTGCTAAGAATTTCTTCCCTCCTGAGAGGCCCAAAGGGCAGCTCAGCCTTTTGAGGGTCCCCAAGAAGTATGAAGGTCCCCAAGAAGTAGGACAGAAGAGGCTGAATCTTAAAGAGACGCGTTCTGGGGCAGTCCAGATACTCCTCCAGCAGCAAGGGTACCTATACATATTACTGTCACATGGCATAATATTAACAAGGGACCTCGACTGCTTCCAAGCCCATGGAAAGGGATCTGCAGCACTACAAAATACTTGTGAGGGTGGGAAAGGAACAACTGTATCCTACAGCCACACTACGGGCAGATCCTTCTGCTCGGGGACTAACCACAAGGAAGGAGGCGGCTGTCAACTCCTGGTGCAGAAGCAAATGTCAGATGCTGCTGAGACCGAGACACTCCCCGCCTTGCTGCAGATTGACCTTGTAGCTAAATACTAAGAAACACAGGCTTGCTAGATTTTATTTGCAACACCCAAATTTCAGCATTGAAAACAGCTTCAGGAAATAGCAGGAGCTGCATTTATTGTAGGCTTAAAAGCCAATGCAAAACGCAGGTACCATAAGCACCGTCGTACTTACCTGAAGGGGGAAGACTCCAGAATTCATGCTCAGCAGAAAGCGCTTTACTAGAAGCTCTAATGGGGCCAGGAAAAGGAAAGTGCAGCCCATGGGCCCTGGCAGATCCCTACCTGCATCCCACACACGCGCACCCCCAGGGTGGCAGAAGTGCTCTGTTCACACTTCTTCATCTGTCGGGCGGCCTTCTCCTCCGAGGCATCATCTCCGTGCTGCCTGGTCCCCATCTTCAGATCAAGCACACAGGGAAACTTGAAATGATGCACCACGTTCTCCAGCAAAAGGAATTCTGTGAGAGTGTCAAGGAGAGCTCACATGGTAAAGATGCTGCTCCATGGGGCTACCGCTGCCTCGATGGGATCATAGGAGAGTGGGGCAACAAAAAAAAATAGGGAGTGAGGGTAAAGCCAAAGGCAACCCCCAAACAGCAGGACACAGGCTTTAACACACTTGGAAGCTAAGAAATTACATTGCAAAGTGGAATGCTTAACATGGAAGAGATCCCACTGAACACTCAGCAGGAACAAGGCAAGGAACAAGAGCACTGTCAGGAAAGGCACAGTACAGCCAGGAGGTAACAAATGAAGAGAGAGCCTAAAAATCAAATCAACAATTTAATTGTATTGATAAAGAGCAGGGAATCCTCACCAACTCAAACTCAAGGCTCAGTAGCAACAGCACGAATGTGCTCACCAGGCAACCCTCATGTTAGGCACAACGTGGATAACAGCCCCGAGACCACCAGTGTCTGTGCAGGGAGCAGCTCATCCCGAAGGGGAAGGAGACACCCACCATTAACTCTGCCCTAGAGAGCGCCATAGGTCGTGGCTCAACACTTTGCTCTGGAACAGCAAGTGCAGCACAACTAGATGAGCCTTGCTGGGAAGTTTCTAGTCTGCACAAAAGCCAAAGAAAGCCAGCAAAAACTGTGTTGAGTTTTGAGAGAGGAACTACATAGAACAAGGAAGTATGTCAAAAGGAAGCTTGACAGAGCTAAAAAGAGATCTACATCTCCGCAAGCACTGTGGACACTTCTTCAAAATTAAAGCCTGGAGGCTCAAGGCACCCATGGAGAATGGGAAAATGGCCTCTTAAATTGAGGCAGAAGAAAAGAGCTATTAAAAGTAAGGTTGTCTCTGTGCAAGGAAAAGAATCAAGCTCTGGTAGTTGAAAAAAAAAAAATGCAAGTTGGAAAGTCCAGCACAAGTGTATGAGGACTGATTCAGTAAGCCCTTTTTCTCCACGAGAAAGCCATCTGGCCCGTCTGAAGGATTTAAAGACAACGAAAGAATAAAAGAAGTTATCAAGATAATAAAATAAATGAATAAAAATTAAAAAGAGAGATGCTAGGAAGAAAAGCAGGATGGCAGCTTTGCTTCTGCATCTACCGCAGAAGAGTTTAGAGGGATCTACAAGCCAGAACTGTCTCAAACTGAAGAGCCTGCACAAAAGGGCAGATGTCCAACAGACAGAGTAACAAATCCCAGGATCCAGATGGTCTCACACAAGAATCCTAAAGGACTTGAGGCAAAAACTCTTGAATTAAATGGAACGTGTAACACATTTAAAACTGCCTTAGCACCATGTGATAAAGGGGGCAACCACAACACTGATTCTGAGACATCTGGGGGAACTATGGACTGACAGAAACATACCAGAAAACTCAATAGGAAACTGTAACAGAGAGCAGAGTTAGCAGACACATAGATAAATTTAAGCTATCTGGGAAGGATCAGTATAGCCCTTGTAAAAGAAGGTTGCACTTGACAAATATCCTAGGGTCCTTTGGTAGCTTTGACAAACGTGGGCAGGAGGCGTTAGACTGAATAAAGCAGCAGAGATTAATCCCACGACGTTTGACACGATCCTTCCTCGGAGAGACTGAGCAGCAGACCGAGGGCTCGGAGCCGGCAGAGACAGAGCAGTTGGAAGATGAAGTCTGGGGATGCCCAATTGATCCCACAGTCAAAACCATCAGTAAGGTCTTGGCGTGGAGACCCAACACTCCTCAATATATGATCCAGAAGGAGGAATGAACACTAAGATGACAACATTTGTTGACTCTATCCAGTTACTCAAGATTGCAAGAATGAAAAACAGCAGTGAAAGACCCAGAGAGCCTTTATGAGACTCACCTGGCCATTAAATGGGCAGACAAAATTCTCTAGAGTAGGGAGAAAAAAGTATCCTGGTTTACTGTATAAAGCAGTGGTTTTCAGACAACTAAAACCAGTGAGGAATTGTATCCTGGCATTTACAACAAGAAGTTTCCATCAGTACTTCATTATTGAACAGCAGCTAAAACGAAACAAAAGCAATGCTGGGAGTTATGACGAAGAGAAGAGAATATCATTACTCCCCTGGGAAGTCTCTGGTTTACCAGCACCTTCAGTAGTGTGCAGTTCTGGTCACCATCTCAAGAAAGACACTGTGGAATTGGAAGAGACCCCAGAAAGGCGACAAGGACAACAATAGCAGAGCAGCTCCTCCCAAGCAATGAGCAGACAAGCTACCCCTGCTGCTGCTGATCTGCAAAAGCTGACCCAAAACTGAATGTAAAACCCAGCAGCGGTGACCTGACACGCTCTGTTCCATTCTGCAAAGGATACTGTAGAGCTTTCGGTCCTTGGACTCTGATCGCATGCGGCTCAGCTGCTGCTTATGACAGCGCAGGCTCCAGGGGTTGTAGCTGATCTTTTCAGAGCTCAGCCCGCTGTTCCCATCCAACATCTGAAACGGAACATCTGAATGGATGTGCAAGTCCACCCTGGGACTCTTCATTTCCTGGATGCTGCTGATATAAAGAACAGAACAAGCTTGCCTGTTAATGTCGACATATTCTCCAGGGAGTTACAGCCATTGCACACAAATCTGCCTCCTGCACAGGGTCATCTCCTGTCCCTTCTGCTGCACGCTTCCCACAGTATAAAGCTGCCCAACAGCAACTTCCTAGCAGCAAATCCTCACTGACACGCTCGGATGCATGTTCAAGGGCACTGGTTATTTAACATCTGTGCAGGGCTGGGCTTGACAAAATACAGGAATATCTCCTCTTTCTCCCTGCGTTCATGCTGCAGTGATGAGGCAAAGACCTATATTCTAGGTAGCCCTGGAAGAAAATGCTGAATTGGTGACCAGACATAGTGGAGAGCATCAGGATCATCTCCATACGATAAGAAGGGAGAAGTCTGGGTTGGTTCTTCACGGGTTCAGTTTTCTGTCAGTGGGAAATCCTTGCTCCTGTCTATCGGCCAGCACTCATGAAAGGATTCATAACTTGTCCAACAGAGTTCTGACTGTGAAAGATGAATTTACTTTAGATTACCCACACAGCCAGCAGAAAAGAGCTGGAATATTTACAACTAGTTCTTTGGTTACAATGTTTGTCCTGAAAGGGACAAAACTCCTGACAAGGTTTGCAGTGTCAGTCTGTGCGAGTGCCCTGCGCTAGCAAGCACAAGACAGCCAAGCTTTTGTGTGCAAGCACCAAATGCCCTCAATAAAGAGAGCACCAGAGCTGCAAGTGGACACACTCACTCCATTTCCAAAGCTTTTACCTTTCGGTGCCATCGCTGGCCAGGCCAGGTTTCTCCTCCTTGTGCTCGGTGCCGCTGCTCGATCTGTGAAGGCTGCGACGGGAGTGTTTGCGTCGCGGCTGGTCCCTCTCTGGCGCGTCGTCCTGCTCCAGAGCCTCGTTCTCCACGTAAGGATACGCCACCAGGTTAATGTAGCCATCGCTGTCTCCCTCGAAACAGACGGACACAACACCTGCCAAGAAGAAGTGGGATCAGCCATTGCAATTGTTGTCCCCCAGGGAATACACGGCCAGCAGCATCCAAATGTACAACGGGACAGAGGGGAGAAATTAAAAAAAAAAAAGGCGATCAGAAGGCAGTAAAGCAAATCCAGAAGAATGAAGAGATGCTAAACAGCACAAGAGAGAAACTAAAACACTGTTAAAGGGCACAAAGGAAGTCCCTCAAGCAGGATTCTGTCAGTGAAGGTTGCTCACTACCTCAGCCAACAGCCATCAGGGTAGGGAAGGCTGTGCTGTCCACAGGAAATTCAGTGTATTTCAATACACCAGGTTTACTTTTAGCCACTGCCCTAACACCTTACTGAGCTCTGTCAGGGAAAGTGCAGCTGGTATTTTGAGGGAAGTAATTATCCATCCAGTACCCAGTCTGCAGCACAAAACAAAGGTCAAACTGGAGAAAGTCAAGGTCAGGCTACCCGGATGATGATGATGAGGTGGGCTGAAGCATATGGTATATGTATGTGGGTCATACAGGTAAGCATCCATGTCCTGCAGAACTGTTCCTGCTGTCTACAAGGACAGCCCTTAACAGGGAAAAGTGGGCTTTTTCCCACTTAAAAAAAAGAAGTTCTCCTGCATCTGAGTTATGAAGTAGAGAGTTTTAAGGCTTAGGGGACAACTGCAGCTTTGTACCTTAAGTGACTGAGTTGTGCAGAAAGGGGGTCTGCAATGTCCCCGGGGATCCCAGTGATAGGAGATCATGGAAGCAGGACTACCTTGGCCTGGTGCAAGCGAGCAGGACTATTTCTGTCCTACCTGGCCAGGTTTCTCAACCCATCCTAATGAAACAGGGGGTGAGTTGTTAGAATAACATCCGAATGCTCCAAGAGTGAACGCCAGCCCCAGTATTTGCCTCCTCAAAAAGAGCAGGGAAGGTTGCAGGCACCAGCAGGGATCCGTAGTCAGGATGCACAGATTCCCAGGGGTGGGGGGAAACAGGACATACCTTCAGGCTACCAGGAGGGTCCTCACTACAAGGCAACAGGCCTCCATCTGGCTTATCAGCTCCATTAGTTTTAAGCATATCTCCTAAGTGAGGCCTGACGTCATCTCAATCCCAGGGTCGCCAAAGCACCATCTGGCCCAAGAGCCGTTGGAGGACACGAAGGACTTGTCTGAGATGGTATCGTTCACCCGTGATCGGCCTACAGTCACGGGTAAGTTGACACTGCCTGGAGACCCCGGGCTGTGTGCAGAGCGAGTGGCAAGACCCTGAGCAGATGGTGGCCCAGCTGTCCCCAAAGGCCAGTCTTGCCAGGGCCAGGCTGTTAAAAAGCAGCAGAGGGAACCCCCAAGACCAGAAGTCCTTCAGAAGACTATGACCCACCACGGCCATCCCCACTCCAAACAGGTACATTGAGATTTCTAAAGGCAAAGATAAGCCACCATCCCTCCTACGCCGATAGGGAGACTGGAATTTTCCACTCCTTCGATGCGGCTGGTGCCAAATGCTGCACCTCAGTGCTGGGGAGGAAACACTTCCTCCTGCAGCAGCTTTCTGATACAGGGCACTAAAAACGACAGGATTAAGCAGCAATAAATTACCAGACTGGAATGTGCAAGTGCTCAGTGTATTTACGATCCAGCTTTAGGTGCTCAAGGTCAACTGCTGTAGCAATAAGTGGTAATACATCTATAACTTGAACCTGCAGACTACAGCCATAACCTTGGGGTTAGCAAGAACAGCATATTAAACTGTGGACACCTGCAGAAAGTTAAATCCTCCTTTCCAAAAGCCCCTGCTAATTTTCTGGCTTGTGCAAAAGGAAAAATTAAAAGATTAAAAGCAGACAAAGACAGAAACATATCAGTAGGTCCAGGAAAAGGAGACAGCAGGTCCACGAAAGGACTCTATCCTGAAGTAGCAACAGGCCTCACCTTTGTACTCAGGTGTGAACTCCTTCATTTCGGGGGGCAGGGATTCGTAGAAGCGCTGCTCTCTGGTAATGAGGGGCTTGCAGACAGTGTGGTCGTCGTAGCGCATCATGCTGCTGTGGCCACCCACCTGGTGGATGAAAGGCTCCAGTAGGACCCCTCGGTCTCCGGACTGAGTGGCGTTCTTGCCATACTTGCCCACTTCCATGGTTTGACAAACACACATTGCGTTGGGCACCGGTTGCACTCCTGGAGCATGGGGAGAGCCACATGGGCTGGGAGGGGTAGCTCGGCAGGCGATGGGTAGCCAACAGCTAGGAAACTCTGGCAAGTTGCTGCCTTTGACAGATCTGAAAAAGAAAAGCAGAGCCCCGTGAGTGGAAAAATCACTTGCATCCGCTCCCTGTTTCCTAAGAAAAGTTTTGAGGTTATTTCTTGGTATTTATAGCTGTAACTGCTCCTCTTCCATTCTCAACTTACATTCTTCTTGTTCCAGCACATTCTCTTTCACCTTGCAGGGAACACACACTAATTTGGAGGCTGTTTCATTCCAATCTAGAGTGTCTGCAGTAGGATCACCAAGAGACAGTGCAAGAAGGAACTGCCCCTACTTTGGGCCTCCTATCTTTAAGAAATATTAGCTCCTTACTTCAGTTTATCTTACCAATACAGCAAAGCAATAACAGAACACAAATTGTGACCCACACCAAAGTTAAAAACCAAACCTATATCTTGCTTTTCAGTAATGGTGACAGAGCACAAGCAGAACAAGCACAAGAACTCCCGTTCACTTCTCACTCATTTCTGCCCTTTTTCACTATTCCTTTTCCAAGGCGTTAAGAGATTCCTGTAATAAGTGGGCAATATTCCCTTTGCTGCTGTGCATATGCTAGATCCAAATGGATTCCCCTTGGATTTATTACTGCAAGCCCTTTGAGGCAACAGCTATTTCCTGCTGCTTTTATAGCACCTTCTTACACAGCCCCATGATTTCTAGAGGCATCCAGGACAGATTACTACATCTGAACGAGATTTAAAGTGCTCGGGAGAAGACACTTGACCTCTTAATATTTGTAAAGGGCCTCACATAGCTATAGGCTTATCAAAAACTAAAGAAATTCATCTTTTCTGCATATGATTTCCTCCTCCTAGCTTAGTTCATAGTTGTTCCTGAGGCTGCTGAGAAAACAGAGGACTTGTTCACATCAATAAGCAATTTGGTACATAAACCATATGGCAATTAGCTTCTGAATTCATCAAACCTGTTCTCTTGGCACAGCCACACTTGAGGGCAATATAATTAAAGCCTGAGGGATCTCAGGAGTCTGACCAAGGGACACGGTCTGAGGACATTCCTCCTGTGGCCACAGGATGTCTCTGGAACTACACATCCCTGCAGATGGGTGGGAAGGCCCAGGGCAAAGATTGGCTCCTCTTTCTGTCTCTAATCCGAGTGGGTAAAAGATGGGACTCTTCAAAAACGCTGTGAAACTTAGAGGCAATACTTGGTCAAAGGTTTAAGCCAGCAAGGCAATCGCACTCCTCTGCCTTTGTCTGCAGCTTCCTGCTCTCCCTGTGGCGCTGGATTTCGGGATCATACAGCTCATGCTCCGTGGGGAAGCATCTCACTCACCCAGCAGAAGGCACCTCCTTCTGCTGTTAGGCACGATCCCATCACTGCATTCAGTGGAGGGGGAAGAATACAAGTATTAAGGGAACCTTTAGGACAAGGACAGAGGAGGGGAAAGGCAGAAGAAAACCAAGAACATGATGGTCCCTCTCTGTAACAAGATGCACTTAGATCAATCAGTGTATAAGGTACCCTGCAAGGTCTCCCTAACTCAGGGCCAAAGTCATAACCTGAGGATAACACACCCCAGGTACCTCTCCCCCCTCTCTTCACTGGTACAATCAACACAAAGAGATTTCAGCTGCTGAGACTTCCCTAGGAACTATTTTTAAGCTTTAATATCCGTGAACAAGCAAAGTGCTGCTTGTTCACACAAACAGATGGGTGCTTTACAAGTGCTGGAGCAACGTTTGCAGAGCTGCATCTCCGCAAGCTCACACAGTTTGCTCTTAGATTTGTTTTCCCCCATGATTAAAGCAGAGTTTAGAGTTATTCCAAATGGGGTAGGGACAAGCTGAATTTCACACCTTCCTTTAGTTTAAACATTACACAGTAAGAGAGACAACAGATCCAGCTGTGGGATAATTAGCACTTACTCACAAGATGTTTATTGGAGTCTGGGGTCTGCCACTAGCCCTAGTCTTCAGCCAAAAATCAATCACAAATTGCCTCGAGGTCTCAGTTTCACCAATGAGGAAAGGAAATACTATTATCACTAATGAATATAATTAATCTCCCTTCTGCAAAAGGGTTTCAGACACCCACAAGATAGAGATCACAAAGGCCTGCCAGCAACCAAGGCCCCTGCAGACTGTTCCTGCAGTCTCAAGTGCTTCACCTATGGGGTACGGGCAGCTTTCAGGCACCAAAACGACAGACTTGAGTCCTGCACCTCCTCTGAGCCACTATATTTCCTAAAAACGAACAATAAGGAATAATAATTCAACTGAATTATACATTCATCCCGCCTCTCTAAAGAAAACGGCAATATATGCAACATTCTCTGTGTACAACCCTATGGATACAAATTCTTTGTGGAAAGTGTGGTTTTTTTTTATGAGAAAGTTCTCTCCAGGGCTTTCAGAAGGGACATGTCATGTCTCAAATACACAGCTTTAAGTCAGTCTGTTGGAAAAAAACATCCAGCAAAGACCAAGCAAAAAAACAGGGACATTGTTGATGAATAAGGACAGAAGAATCTCAGCAGCTTCAAGCAATTACAAAGTAGAAAACTATTAGAAGGCCTAAATATTACTCATCCCTCCTCTGCTAAACCAAGGCATTGGTTCAACTGCTTCATCTGGTCTCTCATAAAACCTAGGGTTCTTACAATTATATGGTAAAAATGTAACAGCTCTTGCACAAAAGTACTCAAGAAAGAGCGCTTCATCCAGGCGAGCCCTCTCGTAGCAGCCAGCATTTCCATTATGTAACCAAACACCACAAAAACCTCGAGGCTAATTTAGCATCCTCCCTCCCTTCCCAATGCCCTCATCTAACGTACTGCACCTGATGCTTCTTTTTCCTCCCCAGGAAAAAAGAGAGACCCAAAAGGCAACCAGCTCAGTTATATGGACAGGAAAATGGGCAAAACTTCCATAAATCAGCAGTAAAGCTACCTTCTACCAAAAAAAAAAAAAAAAAGAGAGAAATACATGTGTCAGACTGTAACATAGTATGCAGGGAGAAAGTCAACTGCATCCTGACTAGTCCTCAGGATCTGCAGGGCTGGAGAACAGGGCAGGCAACCACTGAGAATTCTGGAGCACAGTCACAGGTCGGGGATTAATAGTGACTTCAAGTCCCACTGATAGGAGTTGGACCTTTTCTTAATTACGCCAAAGTAAGATCAAACCATCAGTACATGGGGCAAGAAGCCCAAAGCAGCTGGCTAAGAGGTGCTCGCAATGAACTGCAGCTCTTTGGCAACTTGCAGTAGCATCTGATGCCCCCTCTGCAGAGTCCCGTGGCTTCCCGTCACGTTGGACCAAGTGACCCGGCTATCGTGGGAGCAAATGCAGAGATGCAACCATCTTGCATTGTCCTGTGAGATAAGCTGGTAATGTGACTACTTTGGTATATGCTGCAGTTCTTTCTCCTAGAGATTTGGGACACAATAATTTGTTTTGCCATGGTAAGGCCACATCTTTTCCCTGGTAAGGCCACATCCGGAGTACTGGGTCCAGTTCTGGGCCCCACAGTACAAGAGGGATGGGGAGCTGCTGGAGAGAGTCCAGCGCAGGGCCACGAGGATGATCAGGGGCTTGGAACATCTGCCCTATGAGGAGAGGCTGAGGGAGCTGGGCTTGTTCAGCCTGGAGAAGAGAAGGCTGAGACGGGTCCTCATCTGTGTCTATAAGTGCCTCCAGGGAGGCCATGAGTAGGATGGGGTTGGCCTCTTTTCACTGGTGGTCACTGACAGAACCAGAGGAAATGGCCATAAATTGAAGCATAAAAAGTTCCACGGGAACTTAAGGAAGAACTTCTTGACGGTGAGGGTGACAGAGCACTGGAACAGGCTGCCCAGAGAGGTTGTGGAGTCTCCTTCTCTGGAGATCTTCAAGCCCCGCTTGGATGCAGTCCTGTGCCATGTGCTCTAGGTGGCCTTGCGTGTGCAGGGGGGGTTGGACTAGATGACCTCTAGAGGTCCCTTCCAACCTTAGGCATTCTAGGATTCTATGATATTTACATTGTATGAATCCCAGAACTTCAACGTGTCTGCCAAACTCTCATGAAACTAAGATTTTCTCCTCTTCCGTTTCCAAAAGAAAGGACAAGCAGACAAGCATTTTCAGTGTCTTCTGTATCAAGAGACCCTGCTCTACGCAGTTTTAACTATGGCCAGGATGCCCAAACCACTCAATAAAAGCAGCATTAAAGGAGTTAAAGGTTTTTCCCTAGATGGCAGATTAGCAAGGCCCACACAGGCCCTTCTGCTGTCACCTATGCGTAAAGTATAGCGCATTTTCAGGGTGATATGAGATACTTAAATTCCTTCCTGGATATCTCAACCCAAGGCCCTGATAAGACCTCTTTTCTCACCCTGGAGTGAGAACTTCTTGGTTGTCCTGACAACTTTTAGCCTGCACTACAGCACTAGGAAAAGCCTGTGCTGTTTGGCACCCTGTGGAGCACGTGCTGCAAAACACTGAATGTCGCTCAGGCAGCTGCCTGCAGCAGAGGGGACTAAAGCCAGCGGTGCAGGTGGCCTCGTCCTGCTCGTGTCCCCATTCCGGAAAGACAGCAGCGCTGGGGCTGATGTTGGGCTGGGGTGATTTAATCCCCTTGCTGCTCTTCTCTCAGGGTCTCCCTTTCTTTGTACAGTACAGGCTGTCCGAGAACCTCCCAGTGTCTGTCACTGGTGTCACCACGAGGAGGCTGAGGTCCTCATTACACACGCGCTTTCCTCTCCAGTGGGCAGCAGGGGCCAGGCAAGAGGGACCAGAGCTGCCGCGTCTCACTGTGAGAGTGCAGCTCCCCTGAGCAAAGGGCATCATCTCTGTTTAGACTCCGTCCAAGCACACACTCAACCCGTACCTTAGCACGCAACTGCTTTATCAGTACAGACTAGAAGTTCTTCCAGACTCGTGCTCAGGAGAGCAGAGTCCTCCAGTGACAGCTTTGCATTTTATAGGCAGGATGAAAATGACACACGCTCTCTAGAGAAGGACTGCAGGAAGAGCAGTGCTCGTGAGGCCATGCCACGAGACTTTCCGAGTTAATTTTTGGCTTCTTGTCTTCTCATTTGCAAAGACAGAAGGGCAGGGGGGAAGCTTACATTGGATGCAAGGGCTTTAAAACAACTCCAGTGCGAGCACGGGCTTTCAGCACCGCTGTCAGATCCAACACGGTCACAGAATTCCTATTCATCAATCACAGGGTGTAGAAGGAACCAGCCTGGCCCATCAAAGGATATTTCTTGAACTCCCACTAGCAAAAGGAAGCACAGCAAACCCAGCAACTCCATAAAAGAGAGAAAAAAAAATCAAGGCAGATCCCAAGGGATCTCTCAGCCAGTCTTCTCTGTTCTCCAACAGACTCAGAAGTGCTCAGAGGTGCCAAGGGCAGAGCCAAGAAAGTCAGTTTGGCTTCATAACCCAGAGGTTACTGCTGACTCCAAGCTGGCTGGATGCTGTCATCACACACTTGTGCAAGAAGCTCCCAAACCTGAGCTCCCACCCACGCCTCTGCACAGAGCTGACGGGTAAGAATGGCCCTGCCGCTTGGGCAGGTGGCCCTGAGGCTCCCAGACACCTGCAGCGTGGGCGGGAGGACGGGCCGAGACCCTCCCAGTTTGTGCAAGAGCACAGGGAAGCCTCCAGTGAAGGCATCAAAACCTGAGCAAGGAAAACGGGCCACAATGAAATCAGTTCTCAGATTCAGGATTCAGCACAGGAACCAAAGTGTGGATTTAGCAAGGGGAAAAAACACCTCCTTACCTGACTTGGGAGCAAGGATACTTATACCCTTCATTTTCAGGCCACATGCAAGCTGCCAGAAGAAGTGAAAGACAAATAGTTTCTTCTCCTTGCCCTTCATCATGTTTTAAGAAACCCATCAGAAGGAAGAGGTGAGGAGGCAGGAAAAAACTACCCAACAAGGCAGAAGATAAAAATCTATGTGAAATTAGAAGTTGAGCACAAAGCTTCCTATACCCCTACTTTGGAAAATCACTTTTGCTGTTTACAGAATGTGCAAATGCACTGATTTCAGGAAGCAGAAATGGAAAAATGGATAGACATTCTCCAGCTCTCGCACAAGGAAATGAGAGTCAAGAAAATGGCTTTGTCTGCACAAGGAAAACATCAGTTTTGATACTTTACTCATCTACTGCACACATTTAGTAAAACTATATGGATCTCGGAGGGAAGTCAGTCATTTTGGTTCCTACTTAAAATAACTTCCCTCCGTCAGTAAAACTATCACAATCCAAATTATCTTTAAAAAAAATAAAACCATTGATATTGTGTTCAGCTTTTTGCACCGATTGAACTAACTCAGTTTCCAGTTACTCCTTAAGTTATTTCTTCAGACCACGGTTACACAGAGGACCTTCTGGACAGCTGTGCTCCCTTCTGCTGTGCTGGCACCACCACTTGCAGCCTCCTGGTGAATCAAATTAAGGAAATGATCAAGGTTAAAAATAACCTAGCACATTGTTTTATTGTTATTTTTTTTAGGGATTGCTTTTCAGCTCAGGTCAGATGCCCAATCTATTGTACAGCTGAACAAACAGTTGTTTCAGCACGAGGTGCCGAAGTTGCTTAGGGCCATCCTGCTGAAAGCTCATGTTTGTATTCTCCGTTCACCTCTTATTTCATGGCTGCTGTAGAACAGGATTAATTACTAAGCTGAATGCATGGGGTATTTCATTGCTACGGCTCGCAACCTGCGCAGAAAGTCTTTTTAATGAGACATAATGAGGTCATGCTGATGAGTACCCCACAAGGAAAGCAGCGCTACCCAGCTCCCTTGAGCTGCTTGTCCTCAATTTTGTGTCATTCTGCAGCCTGCGCATTGAAATAAATATAAAATCATGACTAACAGAGTCACTGAGGCGAGCGAACAGCTTTGGGCCAAGTTCTGAAACAAAATGTCTTCTAGGAATTGCATAACTACCTTGGTGATCTTCGATTCAAGAACTCAAGCTAACGTGAAGCACAGATGCTCATTGCTTTGAAGGCTGTGGCATTTGGGGGGGAGTCTACTTGCGCTTCCGCCAGGTCTATGATTGCTGCTGAGAGTCAATTTTAAGGAGAAAGTCCAAAAAGGAAGACGAAAAACCAAAATAAACACTAGACAACAATAAAAACTGAGAGGGAGGGGCAAAAGAACTAGACTGAGGGTTCTTTCTCCAAATTCCCCATTCAAAGACTGCTCAAAACAAGCGCAACTGAAAGCCCTTCCGACGTGACGGCTGCTTAGCAACCTGCTGGCAAGGACGGGGTCGCGGGTCTCTGCTTTCTGTGACAGGTATCCACACCAGAACCGGGCGCCGTTATGTAAAGCATTGAAAATAAGGCTCAAAAGGCTGAATAACCATGAAGACTTGACTTCCAGCACAGGGTGGGAGGCATTTTAATGAAAGAGCTTCTGGGAAAGTTGGTCTTATACTGTTTCTGTGGCGTCAGCTCTAGACGGAAGCATCTCCAGTCTCCAGAGCTGTCCAGCAGCATTATAAATGTTAAATCCATTCAGGAAGACTCAGAAGACCAACAAAATTGCTATTTGGCAGATTCCACCTTTCCTTCCTTAACATGCATCTCAGGCTACAGCTCCACAACAAGTTTAATAAATCTAAGTCAGCACTGCTCGCCACAACTCTGCCTCCTGAGTCAGCATTGGCACTCACCTGCTCCTGCTCAGAAGCAAAGTTGGCACAGAAAAGAGGAGGCTTTTGCCAGCGTGCCTTCCTGAATGGCTTCAGTGCCAGCGTCTACCAAAAGGAAAGGGCTGGGGTAGGAAGGACAGGCACAAGAGTAGCAGTGTCTGGTTCATTCAGCTTCAGCTGAGCTGAAACTGCTCGTTCCAAGTTTCGCCCTGAGTTTAAAGGGACCTTAAGTTGCTGTTCCCAACAGGAAGCTGATCCAACTCTCCTGCCCCCACGCTCCAGCTGCCTGCTTCATGCTGGCATCAGTGCTCCTGCGACAGCTAGATTAAGGACCTGGTAGGAAATTAAAACAGCAAGACTTAAAAGAAAAAAAAAAAAAAAACTTAGTTTTCGGCTAGATCAGGTCCCCAGCAGACTCTGGCATGGGCATGTGGTTAAACAAGCAGTAGGGCTCAACGAAGGGAGAAGGTGGCAACGTGCAGCTAAAGACTTGCGCTCAACTTCAAGCAACCATCCAGCCACACTCCTGTTCAACAGAGTGAATTTCACAATGGGACTACAAACATGAATTTCTGTACAAAAGATGTAAGTGTACACTAAAAACAAAAAAAAAAACAAAACAAAAAAAAAAAAAAACCCTACCATCAATAGTTCTAATTCTTCATGTTTCCGTAACATACTAATACTTCACATGCTCCATTCCCCCAAATCTGAACACATCATTTGCTTATGACTTAGTGTTATTTTCAGAGCACAAGAGCTACTAAAAATATAAGGAGAAGAGGGAAAAGCAGCCCCTTGTGATTAACTAGGGCACAGCAAACAGGAGCAGTGTGTGCGAGTCAACAACAACATTATGCAAACGGTGGCGATTCATGAATGACAAAGATTTCTTAGAAACTGCTCCCTGGGTTATGGCCAAGGCTCTCTTTACCTTAGTTAAACTACTAAGAAAGTCACATCGGGAAGCAGAGTGCTTCTGTGCAACCCAGTTTTCCTGGAAGCAACAGCTGAGGCATCAAAGAGGCTTTATGCTAGAAAGCCCTGCCCCGGTCACGGCAAAGCCACCCATAATCAAAGTGGCTTTAGCAGCAATGCACACAATTTAAGTGTTATCCAGAATAGCTGTCAGGTCAAGATATCAGAGCTCCCAGCGTGTTGTCACATCCAGAGAGATGAAACTCACGCCAGCCATTGCAGCTCCCAAAATTGCACGTAGCTCATGGCTGCTGCGGGGCCAGCATGTCACTAGGCTGCGATGCCTTAAGGCTCGTGATATTACAGGGTCTTTTGGGAAGAACTGAACTTATCTGTAAGGTGTTTTCCCTTACCCCTTACTTCAGCCCAGCATTGCTTCCATGGGATCCCCACAGAGCTTTGCTTCAGCCAGCTCTTGCCACAGCCTGTGATGCATCACTCTGGGCACAGCATAAGTAAAATAGGGGATTCTTGGTAGGTCTAGTTCTGCCTTGAACATGTAGTAAATTCAATTTCTGAATGTAATCTTCCTGTCACTTGGAGGAAAGAACAGGCTGGGCTACTCTCATATGTCACTCATTCCTCCAAAACTCAGTGAGGGCTGTTTCTTGAAGATGCAGCAAGTTTCCAGCGTTAACGGATACAAAGGATCTTGCCCAAGAAGCAGATCCTTTCAAAGAATAAAAAAAACAGTATGTTGATGAGCAAGTACTACAACATCTCTGCTCTAACACATCAGAGTGGCATAAATCAGAAGCAAGAAGTTTATCTTAATAAATCGCTGACACTTCGCCATCAACCCCAGGGAACATTTCTCTATATACTAAACATGGATATTAAAGCATCTTCAAACATGAGGAAAAAATCCAGTGAAGTTGTCATTCAGGACTCCATTTAGCCATCTGAATTTCTCACGTCTCTCCAATACAGGTAAAAGGGGTACAACAAAATAAGGCAACTGTGCTGAACCTGCACAGTGTTAAGCCGAAACACACAGTCATATTTAGATCAGAGCAAGTATCTAGGAGAGGCTGACATCTGATTAAAGTAGGGTTTGGGAGCACTGTCAGACTCCTGTACCTGACACCCAGAGCTGTCTGCTGGTGTCTAATCTCCACCTGCACAAACCACAGATAGTAGTAATGTAATCAGAGTAGAAATTCCCTCTCCTGCAAGATGAAATATATTTTAAAAGGAGGGAAGAGAAACTGCAAAGAGGCAGAGTTGAGCACAGGGATGTTTCTTACCCTGTGAAAGGTGACCTCCCACAGCCTCTTTGATTCTCCCTCCTGTAAGAGGATTAAGGATCCTACCCTTGGGAGGCCTCTGCTCAGTTACTGGCCTGCTGCTATTACACATTAATACCATGTCTTATCTCTTCATTCTCAGCAACAAGCAACTAGGAGACTCTGAGAGGTCAATGTCCATTCACATTATGATTTCTGCAGCTAAGAATCTGTTAAGAGCTTCTCTTAATGTCAAGATTGCAAGTCTTTGCAATCAGGAACACGTTGCCTGCAATGGTGCCAAAGCTGCATGAATGGAGGTTTTGGAGATGAGGTCAGACAAAAAACAACCACACACACTTTACATGGCTAATATTATAGCTCTTCTCTTATGCATCAGTAAAAACACCCTGTATTTTTGATTGATCTGCATTACAGCCCAAAGCTACTTGACAACAGCATTAACACTATGTACTGAGTCAGCCAGGTGTTAGTTATTTCAGTCAGCAGCTGCAGAGAAAAGCTGCACCACAAAAACAGCAAAAACTGCAAGGAGCTAAACCCACAAAGAGAGATTACAGAAGCTGCAAAGGCAACGGAGGCCAAGTTACGCTCCTGAGGTAATCCCAATAAAATAAGAGTGACCTACAGCTTCCTAAGAGATACCACCAGCTAAAAGAAACACAAGCAGCTTCTGCTGAACCTGGATTTTCCATATCTCTCTCCAGCACTGAATTATGAAGCAAAAAAAGAAAAAAAAACTTCAATAACAAATAATTTTAGTTGCTGCAGGTAGTTGATTTCCAGAGAAAGACTCACAACTGGGACAAAATAGAACTTCCAATTACTATTTCTAATCCTGCAGCAACAAAAACCTCAAGATGAGCATTACGTAACATGGTTATGGTGCCAGTTGCAAACAGATAGGCTAATTTAGTAGGCTGCCACCTGAGGTAGCATCATCTGAATTTTTAATATTGAAGTGTAGCACTGGTTGCAGCAAAATAATAGCAGGAATAACAAGAATACATGTATATATATCCAAAATCAGCCTACTGTAGAGGCTGGAATCTGCAGAAAATGAAATTCAATGTCGTTTTGAGACAATGTTTCTTCTTTACAATATAACCTCTCGACATCCCATAAGCTGCCACAGAAGATGAAAGTCAGGTAGGAGCAACATCTCCAACCTGCGCAGGAGGCTTTTGCCAAAGGCCTTGGCCAAGTTCAGCTTGAGGGACTCCACTGCTCTTCCTTATCCATAAAGGCAATCACCTCATCACAGAAGGCCATGAGGTGAGTCAGACATCTTTTATCCTTAGTAAATCCATAAGGACTGTGCCCTGTCACACTCCTCTCCTTCATACACTTCAAAATACATTCCAGGAGTACCTTCTTCCTTCTTGTCTCAGGGAATCAAACGAGCCTGACCAGCTCTGGATTATCCTTTTTGGCCTGTTTTGAAGACAAGAGCAACATTTGCCTTTCTCCTACCATATCTCCATGACCTTTCAAAATTAACCACAGTCAGGCAACAACCTGGGCCAGCAATCTGCTGTGTTGAGTGCAACCTGTCCGGTCCCATGGACTTGTACATGCCAACTTCTCGATCTTCATCTGCTCCTGGCTGTTGTCTCCTCCCTGAGCCCTGCCTCTAAGAAGCTTAGGAGATGCTGACACTTAAAACAGGACCGAAAAATAAAAGCATCTCATCTGCATCAGCTGTCACTAATTGACCCACCTCATTCAGCAAAATGTTCACATTTCCCTCGTTCAGCCTTTTACCACTAAGCTAGGGGTAGATGTTACTGCACACATCATCCGACATTGTTACACACATTCTGAGAGCTAGTGGTTGTTTCTACAGTTCAAAGACAGAAAACAGAGACTAACAAACCACATTTCTTCTGTCCGTGCTCCAGGTTGTTGAGGAAAACAGAGGTCTCAGCCAGGGAAGTTCAGTGAATTTAGCCTGGGGAAGTGTGCTATAGATGGAGAGCAAAACTAGAGCAACCTGAAAAAAGTAGGAAACAAAAGTTTCACAGAGACACTTTTTTCAGCTTTAATGAAAAAGACAACGGAATAAATACCAAAGATTTTTGCACAGGGAAGTGCCAACTATTTTGACTGCTCTGGGTGTAGAAAGACAGATGCTTTCCGATAGCTCTGTATTCTCAGTCCTCATACGCAGAAAATGTCAGTGCATCAGATGAGGAGAGATTTCAAGAGGGACCTCAAAGTTGCCTGAACACTCCCTGGGAGGAAGGAGAAGAGAAGGACATCCAAGACATGCAGCATAGGCCAATGGTGTAGGCTTCTGGCCTCGAGCAATCATCTTGTCAAGCCATGCTCATGCTGCCAAAGCGCTAGCAACGTCTGCTGCATCTGAGAGCTAAGGTAGAAGTGTCACACAAGTACATTTCAGGAGACCCCAGAACTCCAAAGTGTTCCCTACTCCCTTCAGGGAACAGATGCATTTGAAAACTTCAAGGCCTAGTCCTAACAACAAAATTGTTCACTCAGGTGAATCACCAAAAGAGAATCTGAAACTGCTCCTTCAGCAGAGTCATGGATATAATTAAGAGCACTTCATTCAGCAGCAGAGCCTCAGAAACTGGATTTTCCCTATCCATGCACAGAAGCCATGTGCTGACAAACTCATGCCAGAAAATAAACTCTCCATACACTACAGCTCCACTGTAAAAACGAAGCCAACTCACTGCCCCAGTCACAAAACAGACTGCAGGGAAAACAAGAACAGGGAGGCTGCATTACGCATCTCCACTACTTTTGTATCTAAAAAATACTCAAGTTGCTGAGAGCTGACTTAACCACAAAATTTTTTGCAGCTACTTGCCAACCCCTCGTGCTCATCCTGTGATCTTAACTGCTGAAGACAAACTGAATCCATTCAGTCTAGAAGAGGCCCATTCCCTAATCTGCCTTTTCTTCCCTCTAATGTTGAGTGTTGCACTTTCTCTGTGCATTTCTGCATTTCACAGTACTAAAACAGAGATGCCCTTTCTCTTCTCCCCCCAAATGCAAAAAAATACAGGTATTTTCCCATCGGCTCTGCTTTATCTGTGTAGTACAGACATCACTATACATAGCATCATTCAAAGGGAAAAATGTGAGGTGTAATCAAGAAAAAGTGAAACAGAAATGGGTTACTGATCTTGGTGCTTCTCTTAAATATTTCAACGACACAGGTCAACCGCTCAGACTCTGTGTACTTCAGCCATCTGCAGAATAGGCTTTCAGAAAAAGGAACAGAACAGCTAAGAAAGCTTTCTCTATACTGGTTCGGCAAAGACTGCAGCTTGAGATTACTTTATTTTCCATGATCAACTTGAATTCTGGTTCAGTTTAGTCTTATCTGATAAGAATTTACATGTTTGTGTCCCTGCACATCAATGGCTGCACTGAATTTGTTAATACAGACTGGAAATAGGGCAGTGTTTCCAAGTGATTGCAGAGCTGCGTTTGGCCAAGCCACCAAATCTTTCAGCCACTTTTCACCTTCAAATGGTAGGAAGAGAAAAAGAGGCTCTAGGAGTTACATCCATGCATTTACACTCTCAATTCCACACATAAGATCAAGATAAAGGCAATAAATTCATTGCCTTCTCAAACAGATTCTCATGTCAAAAGCACGAGACACAGCTGTCATCTAGTGGTTTCCTCTGATGCAGTGCTGAGACCCTGATAGGAAACAGAATGCAGGGGAGTTCTTCTTGAAGCAAAGAACAGAGACAAAGAGAAAGCCAAGGCAGCCAGATGTGCTGTGCTCTAGACAGCAACACTTGTCGATGCTCAGGACACGGCTTGGTTTAACAAATGAGAGAAGGGAACTGCAGGTTGCTCCACCATGCCAAGCACACACCCAATCCAAAATAAATCAAACAAGATTTGCAAGGAAAGGTAAAAAATTCACTAGTTATCCTATAGAGGACTCCTTTCCCCCCACAGCTCTGTTTCTCTACTTTTTCTTTTTACACTGCTGCTGGAAAAAAAATCAATTGGAAAAAAAATGCATTTTTGAGGACATATTTTTCCATCTAATCATGTTTTGCTTGGATAAATGTTGGAAGCTCATGTGCTAGTCACACTGACAGAAAACACTTGCATCACTGACTGGCTCCCTTCTCAAAACTCCTAGCAAAATAAGCAGAGTTTTATAAGCAGTTTTACCATTGCAGCTGTATCTAACTATCTACATTAAGGGACTCTACTGGCAGAGCTGTGCTAGGCAAGGATGAACACGCTGATTAATGCAGCTGTCCCAAGCATTTGTAGCAAAAATGACTTCACAAGCATGTCCACAGAACACGAAAGCCACGTAATCACGCTGCAAACTCACCTCCCCTGCTTGAAACCGGTTTAATTCTCCTATGCAGATGACCCTGAGGGTCACAGGCAAGGAAAGATGAGCTCTAACTTCCCAACTCGAGACCTTTTCATTCTGAATTGTTCTGTGAGAAAGTACTATCAACCTAAGGTACTTTTCCATATACAGTCAGCCTACTAAAAATAGAGAGAAGAGAAAAATCCGAGCAATTTACTCGTGAGCTTGACCTCAACGCTGGGAAAAGAAATCTCAGTGAAGATACTGTAAGAAAGTGAACAAAGGCACAGGAGCACACGGATAAAAAAAGGCACAGGAGCACACGGATAAAAAGCAACAGGCAGTGGTTTTGGTTGCACACTAGATACAAACCCTAGAGAAATTCAGACAAAGATATGCTCAAATTCCCAGTGACATCGAGAAATCCAACATGGCAAAATATACAAGACACTTAAGGAATGGAAGATTTTGATCTAGACATTTTGTTATGCCTGTTACCTTTGGGGGAGCAGCAAAGTCTGCAGGACTCCCAGTCACATATGCTGAAAACATTCAGACTGTGGTAATACCTCAGGGCATTGTGGCTTGCAGCCACAAAAAAAAAAAGTCTGTCTTTTAAAATCTTCTGCGAGATCATTTTAGCAGAACCAAAAGGCAGCACTGCCATCCTTTGGTGTTCTTTTCTTGCAAAGCACAATCTTTTCACTGATCCAATGTAGCACAGGCTAAACAAAAAGAAACATGTAAGGAGAAGGAGCTTCCAGAAGCTAAAGAAGCAACGCTGAGCACATTTCTGTCATCTTAAGCTCCTTCCAAAAGGGAAAGCCCTTTAGCACCACAGATCTGCATCATTTCTTTGCCTATACCATACACTGACACTGGGCAGCAAGCTTCTCTCAATACTCTACCAACACAGCCAGGTCTCTCCTGGCTTGAAACAAGGCACTCCTTTTTCAATAAGGTGAAAATTCAGGTAACTGTTCTGAAATATTTTTTAAATAATCCACAGGGCACAGATTCGCAGATACCTCACCTGGATGCTCTGCTGCTCAAGCAGAGCTGAAAACTCTTCCCATCAGGCTTTCTAGAACACCAAAGCCCGAGTCCATGTGCTAAGTGACAGTACTGCAAAACCAAAACATACTTGAACATTAAACCTGATCCACTATCAAATTGGCTTGTATTTCAGTGTTACATCTGTATATGTGTGGACAGATATTTATATATATGTGTGTATACATATATATATATATATATGCGTATAATTTTTCTTTTAGCCCTAGACTGCTAAAAAGGTCTACATTTCCTTTGAAAGACCCAGGTAAGGACACCTTTGCTTTCAGTATCACACCAGTCTCAAATATATAAAAACTACTTTGATTTTTTCCCCCACCTTGAGTTTTCTTCAGTTCTATACAGTCTGATAGCAGGTGGTTTAAATGCAGCTGCTCAGCGTGGAAGACACAACCTAACGAACACCATGGGGAACAAATAATATGCAGTTCCCTAAGATCATAAAACTGCCAAAGCAAGCAAAAACAAACAGTAAAATCTGCTTTGTACTCAGGAAAAAAGTCAACCTGCCAAACACTCTACCACAAGACACTAAGCTTATCAAGATTTTTAAACATGTGAACTTTCTTCTCATTGTCACATTACAATACGATGGCAAAGACTATCAAGTCAGACTATCTACCACTTTTCATCAAGCTAAACTCAAAATAGAAGGGGGGAAAAGATGGGAGGAGAAAAAACGAAGAGACAGTGAATGAATTCTGAAGTCATCCTAAGAAAATTTAGTTGCAATTCAGCCACCTAAGGGGGCAGAACTGCTAAAGCAGAACAGAATTACACTCTAAATCATGGAAGCTCAGTTGATATTATAAAGAGTTAGTGATATAAAGAGCTGATCCCAAAGTCAATTTGATTAAAAGAAATTACACAACAGTGCACTTTTCACTCTATTTTAGTGCATTTCCTTGGGTGTTCCTGAGGTTTCCTTTAAAAATGACAGCATCATACTTAGCTGAAGAGTAAAATTATGAAGAGGTAAAANCAGTTTCCTTTAAAAATGACAGCACCATACTTAGCTGAAGAGTAAAATATACTTGAAGAGTAAAATTATGAAGAGGTAAAAACAAGTGAGTATCTCTTTACATGATATTTAATGTAGCTGCAGAGGTACTGTGTGCAAAACAGGAAAGTTACCTTGCAGAAGTCATCCAAGTTCTTACTGTTGAACAGTCACTGAAATATGGAGGCAACCTCACATAATCAAGAGGGAGCAGGCTGCCAGAAGCAAGTCAGCCTGAAAGATGTTGGAGATGAGTTAGCAAATACTAAATTAGCTTTTCTTTCACTAGATCTGTACCTGCTTCATAATCCTACCAACTCAGACCATTTGAAACTGTGTCAGCTGAGCAGGCACTGCTGCCCTTTCCAATATCAGGGAGGTAACTTTTGGCAAAGAAGCAAGACAGCTGGTGGAAGAGATAACCTTTCTAACTACAAAAGCTAAATCAGAGAGAGCTTATCTATCAGAGTCCTCAATCACGTGTAATAACATCCTAGCAGGACAGGAATATTACATCTCATAACCTTTCCTCACTGCTTTTATCATATTGAGTTGACACAGTTCTATTAATATAATTATGGCAATCAGGCCCCTGTTATTTTTGCAACAGAAATAATTGCATCAACATTAACAGTGGCATATGGATATAGAGACCTCCTGTAATAGCAAAGCATTTTCCTTCACCCAAAAAGAGTACATAAAATCATTTTTGTGAATGACACTGACCCATAATGATAAGGGCTACATGTTAGGCTTCTTTTGCTTGCTATGTCTTTCCTGCACAAAGCCATTCAAAACATAGACAGACAAACCTATAGAAGCAAATTAAGGAAGAGGGCACACTCCTCAGTATTACCTGCAGCCCTTCCGCAGGGACGCAAGGGAAAAGCATCTGTGAGAAAGTGCCTTTACCCAGAGAGTTTGATGCGAAAACCGAAAAAAACAACGGTCGCTGCCACATCAGAGCGGCGCAGGCACGACACGCAGGCAGTGCCTGCGAAACAGAAACCAAGCAGCCGTGCACAGACACTTCCTCTTCCTCCTCCCCTAGCCTTACAACAGCAGCAACAAACCTGCAGTTAAACTACCGCCAGGATCCTAGTCTGGATTCCTGTCACATCAGAAATACAGAAGGGAGCGTGCCAGATGCTCCACCACACACTGGAAAGGTTTGTTTGGTTTGCAACAAACAATATGATATTTGACATGATTCTTACAGAGGTTTCTGCTGCAGTTTCATTTTCTCCACTCTTTCTTTATCTCACCCATTTCAGAGCTCACTAGAGACCTCTCACATTTACTATGCTTATTTTTGATTCCTTTTCAAACATTGAAAAGGCAGAAATAAACACAGATGTTCTTCAGGAAGTCACCTTATATAAACAAACAAGCACAGAGCACAAGTCTGCTGAGCTGCTGCACACACTTCAGAAGTTCAAATCTAAACCCTGCCCAACATCAAGACTGACAGGGTTACACTCTAAAAAGCAAGAGAAAAGCAAGAAGTCAGACGTTAGTTTTCTGCAAATGCTACCATTCAGGCCTCTGAGACTATAAAACCCAGCACCAACTTAAGGCACACGCCTCAACCATGTTACAATCTAATTCACCATGACTAGATTTGGAAAATATGGTGAAAAACAAGTGATGCGCTTGGGTTGAGCAATGGCCCAAATGAAGCCTTTATCCTATTTTTATGGCTTAAATATCTGCATTTCAGTCACAGGCACAAATAACCTCTTCTCTGTAGTTCAAGGTCTGGATATTCAACCTCAAACTCTGCATCTACAGCTTTGATTCCAATAGATTGGAGGAGTGTCCACTCCTAGCCTTCCCCCCCATACACACACACCAGAGGATCAATCGTAACTCACCAAATCAATGACAACCCTTAAAAACAGTGAAACCATCAAGCAAAAACTGAAATCTAAAAAGGTGATACACACATCTGGTGACTTGTTAAATCAAAGAGACTATCACTAGACAATGTGCCCTAAAGCAGATGGTCAAACAGCCTCAAAGTTGCACAAGGTTCAGCATTTCGAGCTATTTGAGCTCTGCAAGAAAAGGTCACTTTTTCAGAGTTTAGTAGCTTTATACTAAATAAGTTAGCAACACACGTGAGAGAAGCAAGCAACTATAGAGCTTATAGGGAAGGAGAACAGTGTGACACTGCCAATGAAGAACAAACCATAGTGATCATTCATTTGGCTAATTGATTCAAATTTCAAGTACAGCCTCAGTCTGGGCATTTCTGAACATGAGCGCTGGCTTTTTTAACCTTGACCTAAAGATAACTTTGAAAGCAATACAAAAACAAGCTGCAGGTCAGCTGACTTATAATATCTGTCAAGAGAAGGGATCCCAAATCACATCAAGTTTTACTTCCTAGTATATTTTATGAAGAGGACGCACTGCCATCCCAATGACGGAGCAAATGATGATACTTTTCATAGAAGCAGCAGGAAAAAAAATCATCCTCTAGTAATAATTTCATACAGCAACTTCCTCCTCAAGGAGTCAAGAGGTAATCTTATGGACAGAAAACAGAAACAATTCAATGAAAAGCAATTTTTAAACCAGCCTAACAAGCTCTAACCAGGGGGATACAAGTAGTCAGTTCATCTAGATGCTTGGATACAGCTGTGCTGAAAAAGTCAGCGACAGTTTGAAACACTCCGAAACCATCAAAGGAAAATTCACCATTAAACAACTCAAATTGAAAACAAGAGGTTTCTGTGGCTGAAACATCAACCCAATGTCATCTTATGCATCTTTCATGTCGTATATACAAAGTTCATACTTGATCTCCTCAGAAAAAAACATCATTTTGCTCTCAGCTGCAAAACAAAGCACTTACCTTGGGGCAGGGCTAAACTAACTCGGTCACAGAAAAACATTCTGCAATTGCAATGACAAGAAACTGTGACAGATTATCAAGATATCCCCAACAAGAGTTATAATGGCAACTAATAACTGATATATTTAACTCTTAAAGACTTAAAAGGTCCTGTCAGAACTGTAGGGGAAATAAAATATAAATCAAGATCTTAGTTCACTGATAAAATACTAGAATAGAGTATTTTTCTAAATCAGAAATCTGACCATATTTATCAGCTGCACAGGGCAGTTGCATATAAAAAGACTTTGCTTAAGATGTTTTGGTACACTGCTTTGTGAGACAAACTACCAAATAACAAAGCAGTCTGTTGGCTATAGAGATACTACATTAAGAATACACAAAGATCCAAGTCCAAAGCATTCTGGAACCCCTCGGTGCTTCACAACCAAGCATCGGAATGCAGGATTCAGGTCTGGAAGCTCCAAATACCATATTAAACCAGGTGAACATGTAGCTGAAATGACAACACAACGGGCTGAGATGAGAAAGGTGGCACATACTGCAGCACGCTGCCGGCGAGAAAAAGAGGCCTTGCTGATTCAGAGCCTTAAGATGGAGGGTTGCAGAGCCTGACAGCAGCACAAATTTAGAGGAGCTCTGAAATGCTCAGGGGCCAGCCCCAGCTCTGCTAACCTGAGCGCTACCTGGGAATGCGGGGGGAGGGCTGTTAGCCGAGGCGCAGCGCTGCAGAGCACGGAAGGAGCGGGCACATCTTTCCGCAGGGGCTGGCAGCTCCGTCCCGCTCCCGGTACCCACGGGGGCGGCGGGATAACCCCGGCCTGCCCAGGGCCCTTCCCGCGGCGCGGCGACGCGGGGGCGCCCCCCGCCGACCCCCTCGCGGCCTCCTCACCATGTTGGTGTCGCGTTACAGTGCCCGGAGCTCCTTTCCCGCCAGCAGCCTCTGCGGAAGGGAAGGGCACAAGGGGGAAGCCGTGCTGGATGCGCTGCCCCGGCAGCGCCCGCGGAGCCCGCAGCGGCGCAGCCCCGGGCCCTCCCCACGGCCGCGACGTGCCCAGCTCTCTCTCCCCCCACTCCCGGCACCACACACCGAGCCCGGTTCCCTGCCTTACGGGGCCGATTTGTCCCCCCCAACCCCCAACACGGGACCGCGCCGCCTCCCTCCCCCCGCCCGGGAGCGGTCCCGCCTCCTTCCCATCCCGGTACCGCGCCCGGCTCCCCCCGCTCCTCACGGGAGCGCGCTCGGTCGCCGCCTGTCCCCCATCCCCAACGGGAGCGCGCCCGGCCCCGGCC
>VWPW01025381.1:0-11502 GCA_013389825.1 Crypturellus undulatus
GGGAACAGGGATAAATGACCTGGGCACGTCCTGGAGCTCGGCCCCGGGCATGGCTCGCTCAGCCCCGGCTGCGGGAGCGCCGAGCGCCTCTGCCTGCTTGGATTGCCCTGGCGTCGCTCCAGGTTTGAATTAACTCTAATTCAAGCAAAAATCTTAGGCGGGTAGTTAAATTAAGTTAACCGGCAGCAACTGTTCATTCTTCTCTCCTTGAGCCCCTTTTAATGGGTTTTCCTCCCGTTGCTGCAAGATGGAAGAGAAACTTGCTGGGAGGGAGGCAGCAATAACCCCAACAAGCTCCTCCTTTGCCCAGACACCCGTGACACTTTGTCGATAGCCGGAGACAGATGCCCAAGGTCCTATTACGCTCTCTGGCTTAGTTTTGCGGAGGTTTTTATTTCCCCCCCCCTCCCCATTTTGTTGCCGAGTTGCGTCCGGCCCTGAGCAGATAATAGAATTTCATCGATAGACTGAGAAGGTGATGTATGTTAAAGCACTTAATATAAAGAGACTTCCACAGGAGCCCAAATTCAATTTGGCCAATGAACTCAATTGCAGGCACGATTGCATTCCAGGAGAAAGAGCGGGAGCATTTATACACGTTACTCGGCAAATATTTACGCTCCTGTATCCGTACGATGTCCTCTTCACCCTTCCTCCCTTCTCCTGCCTGACCCCCTAATGGGGGAAGTTTGTTTTTATGGGAGCTTTTTTACGACAGCTTTGAATGTAAATAACGTTCCACCAGTCAGCGGGATCTTGACAGCTGGCGAGTGTCAACTTATTCAAAATAAATAGCCTCTCTAAAGGGAGCAGCCAGCCAGCACGCGCTCCATTTTGGCATCTTGTCTTCTCTCCGTAACCCAAACCTCAAATCGTTGCAGCGGGCGGCGAGCGGGGCCGTGCCCGGCAGCGGGACGCGCTCGTCCCCGCCGCGCGACCGCGAGCGAGAACCCGCGGTGACGGAAACCGCCCGTGGCCTCTCCCGCTGCCCTCGCCCCGTGTCGCTCGCAGGGTTTTCGGCTTTGCAAGAAGCAGCCAAGCACAAAAGCTCCCTCGTTGCTTTCAAACAGGCCTTTCAAAGGACTTCTCCTCCCCGTTCTGCTTCTGGACCGCAGCCTCGGGTGCGCTCACGGCTCCTGCATGAATGAGCCGTCCTCGCTGCGCTCGCTCCGCGCTCAGTGCTGCCCTTCCTGGCCTGCTCCAAGCCCCTCAGCGCAGTGAAATGTCCCTAACCCGCACCTCTCGTGTCACCCAAAGCTCTTTTTCCTCACTTTTACCCACACAGATGGACCACGAAGGACCCAAGCCCAACGCTCACCATGCTTAGCCCAGCAGATTTGCTCTGTGCTTTTGCTGAGCTGCCAAGGCAGTTGCAAAGGAGCAAGTAGAATGCAGCAAAACACGAGGCCGGCAGCCACGGTGACAACAGAGAAAGAGGGGGAAGAGTTATTCATGTTTCCCCGCGAACCGAGATCGGTTGAAACACCATTTTCCTCGGGGACGGGGAGGAAAGAGCTCCCTTCAAACGTGTGGTCCCGCGAGGCTCATTAAAGGCTCATCAGTTACGCAGAGCAAACAATTCAGGCGAAAGCTCTCGCCGTCCTTCCCTTGGATGGCAGTCGGCGCCGCGCGGCTCCTCCGTGCCAACTCGTGCACGCCGAGAAGGAGCCAGGGGGGACCCCGCAGCCAGCTGGGGGGCAAAAGGGGAACCCCTGGCACCACGGGACACGTCTTGGCTTGGGGCACAGGGTGGGAAGCGGAGGCAGGTTGGAGTCGGTGGAAAGGGGGGTCGTGGTGGTTTTCTGCTGTCCCCTGTCCTCCTCCTGCTGCTCTTTCTAGGNCGGCTCCTCGGTGCCAACTCGTGCACGTTGAGAAGGAGCCAGGGGGGACCCCACAGCCAGCTTGGGGGGCAAAGAGGGAACCCCTGGCACCACGGGACAGGTCTTGGCTTGGGGCACAGGGTGGGAAGCGGAGGCAGGTTGGAGTCGGTGGAAAGGGGGGTCGTGGTGGTTTTCTGCTGTCCCCTGTCCTCCTCCTGCTGCTCTTTCTAGGGGCTTGGGGAAGAAGGACAGGGCACAGGGCAGCTCTCCCGGGCTCTGCCACCTCTGCCCTTCAAGGAGGAAGGGGATGGAGAAGCGCTCCGTGCCCCTCTCTGCTGGCCTCGTGCTCTGCAAGACAGCCACGCACAGAAGGGAGGCTGTAAAACCCGGATGGATCTTTAGAAAGGAAGCAAAGGGCTGGGGTTTCTTTTTAAAGTTATTTAAAGATTCATTATTAATGAAAGCTCCGGAGCGGCGGCCACTTCCACGCGGCTCCTGCAGCTCTGCTCCTCGCCAAGCGCGCCCGCCGCGCTGGCACCGCGTCGCGAGCGACCTCCATCCTCCGTGCTGACTCGCAGAAACGCAGGGACCTGACCTGTTCTTTATGGCTGTAAAATGGAAAAAAAAGAGAAAGAAAACAGAAGGACACATCCCTGTAAACTTTCCTTGGCGCTCCAAGCTCCTTGCTCTTCCCTACTGGAGGCGTTGGCAGCTGCGGATCGCACGGCACCACTTGGAGGGGAAGGCAGCGGCTGAGCGAGCTGCGCTGAGGATGGGTTGGAAATAGCCCTGGGACACGCTGGGCCAAGCAGAGGGCTCCAGCAACCAGACCCGTTGCCGAAAAATGGCAAGGCCTGGGTGTCCCCCAAGCCATGGCCTTTCTGGGGACACCAGGGCTTCTCCTGTGTCTGCACTGGGGCTGCTCTTCCCCAGGTCGCGCAGGGGCTCGGGACACTTGCTGGGCGATAGAGCCGGCACCACCAGTCCTGAAGCACCAGCTGGAGAGCAGAGAAGCCACCAGCTCCTCAGAGCAGCTCCCGAGGCAGCCGGAGCTCATTGCACTAATGGTTTTGCTAGAGGGACAGCAGACCTAGAGGGTTCCCGAGGCAGCAGCAGGGCCATCGCTGCCTTGCGTAGGGCGCAGAGCAGGTGGCCTCCCCTCTGCCGCAGTTTAAGCCTCGCTGCTAAGTAGCTCCTCACCTTTTCCTTCATCCTCTGTCTCCCGACATGGCTGGACGCCCAAGGCAGATGAGCGCAGACAGGCAGGACTAGCAGCTCCAGCCCGGGGGACCGCACTAATGTCATTTTCTCCCCTCTCCACCAGCTGGAGCTTGGCTGCAGGAAGCCGACACACGCTCGCCCGCGTCCTTGGGCTGGAGACCCTGCGGAGGAGGCAGAGAAGGGGTTAAAGCCGAGGTGGAGAGGAGGCCCTGGCTCCGAAGCGCTCGCTCGTTCGCGGCGGGATTGGCAATCGGGGCTGCTGGAAGCCCCTCCGCGGCTCGCTGTTAAATAATGCAGCCTGATTGATTGGTCTGCAAAGCGCAGTGCTGTGGGGTCAGCAGGCTCGGGCAGGAGCACGCCGCTTAGATTGATGATCCTCAAAGGTCAAAATTGGAAAGCAATTCCTCGGAAAAATTGATTCTTTGGATAACAAAACCCGGGTACTGTGGCTAAGGGGCTGAGCAGCGAGAAATAGAGGTCCCGAGACCAGGCAGGAAGGGCGAGCGTCTGGCTCTGTGCATCTTTTCTCCTGATTTAATGTTCCTTGCTTACCCTGATTAGGGAGCGTGCAGCGCACGATGTCCTGACGTGCTCCAGCAGCCTCGTGTCCCCGGGGCCTCCCTGCTTTGGAAGGGAGGAGGCGCAGAGGCACAAATTCCCTCCCGGAGGCAGGGAAAGGCTGGAGTCGGGAGGAGAGGCCGTCCGTGTGGCTGATACTCAGCCCTGAGCAGAGTCCTGCAGAGTGAGGAAGGGGCAGAAATCGCACGAGAGCTCACGTTATCCCACCGCACTGAAGCAGGAACAGGCTGAAGGCCGACTCACCTGACTGGGAAAAATATCTCTTGATGGTTCTGCTTTCAAGAGCATAAATTATTGCACCATGGACAAACAGGGAAAAACAGTGCACTGTCTCAGGATACATTTTCTGGAATAAAACCAGTTGATCCCCTTAGTTTATGTCTAGTGGCCTGAACATCATCCCAGGGGCTGATAGAGCCATGGACCCGGTCTTGGCCACCCCTGTGTTTCGCACGAGTCACCCCAGGATTTTGAGGAGAGGGAATTATTGTGCATGGAGACAATTATTTCCTGCATGCCGCACTACAGCTCGTTAATAGTTGGTTAATGTTTGCAAATTGCTGGATAGTATTTTTCCCCGTTGTCTTTTCTGAGGAGGCTCTGACTAAAAGGCAGATTCGATGCCTTTTTCTTTTCCATTTTCCACACGTTCATTTGGTCTGAAACATATGTGGCTCCTTACTGGGGCCTCAGCTTGAGACATTGACTTACCATTAACCGGTCTGTGCTCCTGCAGTCACATAGTGGAAATAAAAATCTCTCTCATCTTGGAAGGGAGACTGCAGGTCCGTCTTGGTTGAGGAAATGGGGATCATAAGCCCAGCACCAAAACAGCTGCGCTCGGTGAGAAAATCCTGCAAAAAGAGCAGAAAAGGGCTCACTAGCCCCACTTCACCGTGGCGTTTTCACACGCGTGGACCAGACGTCCCTAGGGCGGTCGCTGACGTTGTGTCCCGTGCTGCCCTTGCAGGTGCAAGTGCAACCTCCACGCCAACCTGTGCACGTTCCGGGAGGGCAGCCTGCAGTGCGAGTGCGAGCACAACACCACGGGGCAGGACTGCGGCAAGTGCAAGAAGAGCTTCCGCTCGAGGTCCTGGCGCGCGGGCTCCTACCTGCCGCTGCCCAACGGCTCGCCCAACGCGTGTAAGTAGCTCGCAGGGAGCTCTCGCCATCCCAAACGGGCACGCGGAGCGGCGGGGTGCTCCGTTTCGGGGCATGGGGATGCTCGATTATAAGAAAGTCCTTAATATTCACCAGTCTGCTGGGGTGTAGAGGCAGGAGATGCTTCCTGGGTGGATGCAAAGGTGGATTTTGGATTTTAGCAGCTGAATGATGGGTCCAGATGAAGGCGAGGACAGAAGGACAACCCTACCCCTGTCTGCAAGCTCTGGGCCGAGGTCCGCAGCTTTGGTGGTGAGGCACATCCCTGTCCCTAGAAGCAAAGGCACGGAAAGATGAGTCCAGGTGTCTCCGTGCTGTCCTCGAGTGCGGGAATTGGGCAGCATCCACCGCAGATGGGCCGGTTTCTCCCACCTCACGTTACCACCGTGGTGGGATGCCACGGAGCCGCTCCAGCCTTTCAAGCAGCGGCTTTGAGCATTACCAAAGAGAACCGTTCCCTGCCTCCCTCCCAGTTTTTTTTTGAAAGATTTATGTGCTTTAAGATGATCAAAGGCGGAGCGCGGGCTCCAAAGGCCGTGACGGGAATGTCTGTGCGTGCCAGGGCCCGGAGACGCGCGGGGCCTTTGAACGGCAACGCGCTTGTCAGCTCCCAGCCGCGGCCGCGGGGCTTCAAAGGCGCCGGGCGAGCGGCCGGCGCTGACGGGCACCCGCTCTGAGCCCTGCTGTCCTCCCCGCCGCCGTCACCGCCAATTTCTGCATCTCGTCCCCGTCTTCTGCTCTCTTGCAGGCGCCGCTGCGGGCTCGGCCTTCGGCAGTAAGTAAAAGCACAACCGGGACGCGGGTGTTCAACACCAAGGTGCATGATCCTTGTGGGTGTCGCTAGAGAGGGTGGGGGGGAAAACAGTGCTGTTTTCTGTCCATCATCATCGTCCAGGCAGAAAGACTCCCCTCATGGTGCTTCATTTTCCATCCAAGAGCCTCTCATTTCTTTCCATCAACTCCAGCAGCCTCATTTTGCCTCCTCCTCTGGCACGTTTCCCCCCACGAGGTTCGTTAGAAAAGCAGAAAAGAAAACGAGATGCTTCAAAAACACCGGCACTCCCGGGAATTTTCCTCCCCATATTGCAGGTTTTGCTTGGAGAAGCAGCCGGGTTTCACTTATTTGGGCGCAGCATCTAGTTTGGGTCACCTTGGGCTACCTAAAGAGAAAAGCATCTATAATGTGCATATGTCTGTCTATACATGTGTGCTTATAGGAACATATGCCTAGGAAGCGTCGGCAGCAAAGTCGGTAGCGCTCAGCAGGGATTTCTGCTGAAAGATTGATGGTGCGAAGTGACTCCTTATTTAACAAAGCTGGAGGTAGTTGGATATCAAAGAGCCTTGAGCTTTGGGCACGCAGGAGCCTGGGTCTGAATTTTGTGCCTCAAAATTGCCTCGCAGAAGAAACAAATTGTAGCGTTGAATGAATAATGAATCCCTCGGTTTGCGAGTAAGTGGGAAGAGTTGGAGGGAAAAATATAGTTCGAGGTAAATTCAAACACAATAAAAATACAGAAAGGCACCTAAATGGAGAGTGGGGGGTGGCATTTCTGGATAAATGAAACATTTAGATTTTTTAAGCAATTGAATCTAAATGTTTTAGAAAAAAACTTCAAACAAAAATTAAAAGGCTCTCTCTAGTAATTCTGGAGTAAAAAATTAAGTGTTTTAACAGCCTCAAATCCTCTTTACTTTTCCGATTGAGGACTTACTGCTAAATCAACTCTCTGGCTTCCCCTTTATGCAGCTGGGAGTCCTCACTTCTGCTCTTGTTTCCCTGGAAAACCCTTTCCCACCCATATTTCCCACTACTGAGAAGCTGGGAGAGCAGCGGGAAACGTCCGAGTTGTGCTGGAAGCGGAGAGCAGGGATTTGTAGCCGAGGGCAGTTAAGGAGAGATTAAGCAGCCTGCACAGGAGACAAGAAGTGACCTAAATTAAGTATTTAAACTAGCTAAGGGCTATTATGAAATTAAGCACGTTAATCGGCCCGGAGCAGCGAGACAAACAAGGACACGGGAGCAGCAGGTGTGTGTTAAGCAGGAATTTGTGCCCCGCGTGTTATTTTAGCTGCGGCCGCCGTGGCGAGAGCGGCGCCGCGGCCGGGCTTGCTCCGGGCCGGCGCATCAAGGGATTTTCTTGATTTTTGAAGCCAAGCCAGCAATTAAAGCGCCCCGTTGCCCGAAGGATACCGGGGTGGAAATGGAGCAATGGAAACGGGACAGGTCTCCTCGTGCTGTCTGCACCAGTGGCCTTTTTTTGCCTCTTTTCTGCTTAATTGGCAATCATGTTAGAGCTGTTAAGTATTTAAGCTAATATCTGCCCCAGCGGAGGAGGCTGGCATGGCCGCTCGGGCCCAGCCGGCAGCTGGAGCTGCCCAGATCCCGTGTGGAGCCCGGGCTCGGAGCAGGCGCCGCTTCCCGGAGCCGGGAGAAGCCCTTGGCCTCTGCTCCGGGCTGGACCGAAGTCCCTTGGGAAGCTGCTCACATCTCTTCTCTTCGCCTGGTAGTGTACGAGCGACCGCCGCGCGGTCCTGCCACCAAAGTGACCACCACTAAAGTGACCACCACTGCGTCACCTACCACCACCACCACCTCCACCACCACCTCCACCCGGCCAGGTGGGTGCCTCTCGGCCCAGGGCTCCCATGGCCTTGACTGTGCATTTAGGCTGGTGACATGGATAAAGACATGGATAAAAATCACCCCGAATGCAGTTGCGTCCCTCAGCATCAAGGAGGCCCCCACTTGTTCTGACCCGGTTCAGTCCAAGAGCATTTTGGCACTGGTAGCAGGAGCTTGGAGTGAGGGTGCCAGCCCCAGAGTTGGCTTTTCTATGCNGTGCCTCCCAGCCCAGGGCTCCCATGGCCTCGACTCTTTGCGCATTTAGGTTGGTGAAAAGACATGGATAAAAATCACCCCGAATGCAGTTGCGTCCCCCAGCGTCAGGGAGGCCCCCACTTGTTCTGACCCGTTTCAGTCCAAGAGCATTTTGGCACTGGTAGCAGGAGCTTGGAGTAAGGGTGCCAGCCCCAGAGTTGGCTCTTCTATGCATAAAGACACCTGTGAGGAGTCCACCCCAAGGCTAGCAAATCCAATGACCCTTTCCTTCAAAGCAAAAAAGAAAACAACAGCAAAAAGAGAGGTTTTCAGATCACTTCTAGGGTCCTTTAGGGCCACTCAGCAATATAGTCCTGCACAGGGCTGGCAGAGCTGCCGGGGGTGCTCTCTTACAGCAGGAACAAGGAGGATTTTCGTGTCCCACTGATAAGGATCAAACCTCATGCCCAACCTTGCCCAGCTGCCAGGANGCTTGGAGTGAGGGTGCCAGCCCCAGAGTTGGCTTTTCTATGCGTAAAGACACCAGTGATGAGTCCACCCCAAGGCTAACAAATCCAATGACTCTTTCCTTCAAAACGAAAAAAGAAAATAACAACAAAAAGAGAGGTTTTCAGATCACTTCTAGGGTCCTTTAGGGCCACTCAGCAATATAGTCCTGCACAGGGCTGGCAGAGCTGCCGGGGGTGCTCTCTTACAGCAGGAACAAGGAGGATTTTCGTGTCCCACTGATAAGGATCAAACCTCATGCCCAACCTTGCCCAGCTGCCAGGAGAAGCCCCCAACTTTCTCCTGGGGCATCAGAGCCATCTCATCTGCTGCTGCTCACCCAGCCCATGGGCATTCACCAGCCGTGGACAGACTGATGCTCCCACAAGAGCCTAAAACACCCTTCCCTCATCCCTAAAATCACCCCATGGAGGAAAACTTGTGTCATTTTTCCCGGGGTTCCTCCTTCCTCCCGCTGCAAGGAGACATCCTTCTTGCTTTTCTTTGGGAAATGAGTGGATAACGACTTACTTAGCAGCAGGACATTCTTTTTAAGCTTCTCATGGGGGAATTAGCCACGCGCTCTTTGCGGTGCCGTGCTTTCGGGGCCTGATATTTCCCAGGAGGACGTTTTACACCCACAGAATGTTAGTAACAGTCTGTCTGGGGGAGCTGCCAGAAGCCAGTCAAAGGGATGAGGAAACTTGATTGCTTGTTTATGCAAATAGAGCGATATTCATGGAAGAGCCCAGCTCGAGCAGCTCATCGCGGAGCTGGGGGGAGTATATCCAATTTCCGAGGGTCAGAGTGACCCTGGGCAATGTCCTTCTCTGCTCGGAAGCGCCCCATATCCAGGAGAATATTGTACCTGTGTAGGACAAGGCTCTGCCCGATGCACAATTGATTTTTATCCATGCTCACCCGTAGCAGCAGCTCTGGTCTATATTTCGCCCATGCCGACGTGCTTGGTGTCTCCCTCGTTGTGGCTTGCAGCGCTCCGTCCCGCTTCTGTAGGGCATCCGCGGGGCTGGCAGGAAGGTGCCCACACGCTGCTGGTGCTGGGGCCACCTCGGCCACCAAAGTGCCACAAGGGGCCTGGCCACGTCACTCGCCTCCGGGTTCGTTACCACCAGGACCTGCTCCCAAGCAGAAGGGGCTTTTGTAATGTGTTCATTAACTGGTGACAGCAGCGACAAAAGAAAAGATGTTGCCAAAGAAAAACATTCAGTCTTTGCCCTCCTCTTCTATTAAGCATTAAAACCTCCCTCGTGGCTTTAAAGCCATCTCGGCCACAAGGATGTTTAAAGAAACACCCTGTTAAGGGCCTGCCCCGTCCCTGCTTCACCCTCTGACCCGCGTGCTCTCTTTTACCTTCTGAATTTCTGCTTCCCCCTTTAAGCGCCCACCTCCAAAGCAGCCACCGAGCTCGCTGCCGCTGTGCCCGCGCGGGACACCCAGCAAAACCCAGGTATTTAAGGGCAGATGGATGGGCTTTGCGCTCCTCCTTGGTGCTGGAAACCTCAGGGGTCCCCCCAGGGCCTGAATCCAGCTCTGCTTTCACTTGCCTTCTGCTCTTCTGTTATTTCTAATCCTTCCCCCAGGCTTGTCAAATTCTTTCTTCCCAATCGTGACATTTTCCCCACGCCTAAAATAAGCCAAAGCAGCCTTATCTCTGCTCCCATTTTCCTCCTTGTGGTTTGTAACCCAGCAGTTCCAGTCCAGTTCTGGAGGAAAACCCCAAACCACAATGACTTTTTCCAGCTCCTTCTCCAGGGCCATCTCCAAGCAACTTTTACCCCAGCACTTTTTGCTGGAAATTGGGGTTTCTCAATGCCCTGTACTCTCCATCCCCAGAAACCCACCAAGACTGAGGGTTTCCATCAGCCCCAAGCAAACCCCATAGCTAGAAGCTGCCCAGCGCTCGCTCTCTGTATTCAATAGGTCTGGGCACAAGACGTGTCTCCCATTCCCAAAATGGGAAGCTGTCCATTAATGTCATCGCGATCCGAGGGAAGGTTCTGGGATAATGAGCATTAATAATTTCCCTGGCTCTGTGAATGCGATTGAGTGGAGGTGTATGTGAATGACTAAAAAGCAAAATGCCTTCAGGGCTGTTTTTTATTGTGACTCTAATTAAACCCTTGCCAATTTGCACAGGGCTTTTTTCATATTCTCTTTAACACGGTATTAATATCAATTGGCTTCCACTTTCCTGCTGAAAAGGACAATGTCTATCACCTTCTCTTAGAGCTTGTCATTAAAAAAATATATATCTTTTTTTTTTTCTTTTTTATTCTGCATTGTTTATTATCCCCTTGCTGAGGCTGGGAAATCACATTTCTCTCCTTCTCGGGTTTGTCCTTTGAAACTTGGCAAGGAGTGAGGGATTTTTTTTTTTCCCTCCTCCTCCTTATGTTACCCAACTGGAGCTTGAAATTAATAATATGGCTTTTAAATTTTTATCCCTCGATTTGTTTTCTAGCAAACCTGAAGATTGTCAGCAATACTGAGGAGCTGGGGAGGGGTATGGAGCCAGCGGGGGGCAAGAGCTTGCAGAGGGGAAAAATAGATATATATTTACATAAATATATATATATATATTTTTTTTTATAACAGGCAATCTAGTCTAAAGCCAAATTTCTTGCCATTTTAATTTCTCATCAGTGGCTTGCAAATTCTTTAACTGGCATTCCTGTGGGAACACCATGGCCTGAAGGAGGCCATGGACTGAAGGAGGGTCTAGGACTTTGCATTAGATTTTAGGACTTCCATGACAAAATACTCTTTTTTTTTCCACCCCACCTTCAGCTTAGTTATTCCAAATAACTGCCCCAAAGCAAAGAGGGGCCAGAGAACCCTGTGCTGAGCAGAAAATGCCTCGTTCTCAGAGGGCTGAGAACGGGCAGCCCAGCGCGGCGTGGGAGCGGGCGGCTCGCGGAAGCCCTGGGTACGGGGGCACATGAAGCATCCCGTAACGCGGCCTTTTCTTCCTCGACCGCTGCAAGACGCCCCCGGCCTGTCGGCCGCTGCCCCGCTGCAGGTGGGATCCCTCCCGGCCAGGGCTGCCGCGGAAGGTAGGAAGCGCTCGGCGGCGCGGGGCGTCCGCACTCGGCCCCTCCGTTATCCCGCCGGCAGTGCCGCCGCTTTGCCGATGCCGGGGGGAGCCCGCCGGGGCTGCGTCCAGCCTCGGGCTCCTGGCGGAGCCGCGGAAAAGGAGGGGGATGAGAAGCGGCGGGAGGGATCGCTCCGAGCTTGCTGGGGGCAAACAGAGCGGATCACGGGAATCGCGTTGCTTCCCGAGGCCGGACGTGGTTTGCAAAGCGGAGGGGCTCAGGGCATGGAGAGGCTTGTGCCCGGCGTAGCGTAGGTGCCTGCTTGGATATTTCCTGGCTT
>VWPW01025382.1:0-56684 GCA_013389825.1 Crypturellus undulatus
TCTTCCTGAATAAAGTTGGTGGTTGACACTGATTTCTGTGGAATTGTTTCGTTGACCGTCCAAGCCTTTCTCCCTTTACCTGGGCTGCATCACCCTGACCTCACACTTTCCTGACTTGAGCCGGCACCCAAGCTGGGTTAATAACATCAGCCGCTCCTCCCTTGGTGGGCACCGGCCCGAGGCGGGTAAGAGAGACCTCCCATTCCGGGGTAGTGGGGAGAAGTAGAGCGATGTGATGCGACGGTAGAAAGACCACGCAGGCGGCAGGCCCTAGCAGCCATAAGGCCGCAGGGCCCGACGAGCGCCGCGTCAGCGTGCGGGCCCTACGCTCCTCCACATCTAGCTGTCTGTAGAAGGCCTCGTCAACTTCCTTGCCCTGGTCAGGCGGCCTGTAGCAGACACCCACCACCGTGTCTCCCACATTAGCCTGCCCTTTAACCCTTACTCAACTCGCTCATCATCCACTGCCAGGTTGAGCTCCATGCATTCCAGTTCCTCTCTCACATGAAGAGCAACCCCACCACCTCGCCTTCCCAGCCTGTCCTTCCTAAAGAGCACATAGCCTTCCATGGCAGCACTCCAGTCATGCGAGCTATCCCACCACATCTCTGTGATTCCAATGAGATCATGGCGCTGGGATCGCACACAGATCTCCAGTTCATCTTGCTTATTCCCCATGCTTCACGCATTGGTGTACAGGCATTTCAGGGAAGTAACCGAGCTTGCAGGTTCTCCAGGAAGGGCAAAAGAGTGCCCTCTATAATCATTTCCTATCCTCACTTCCCCACTACCATACTCCTGCTGGACCCCATCTGACCTTGGCTGTGTGGTACTGTTTGCCGTGTCTGTGTGACACTCCCCGTCCCCTTCTCGTCTAGTTTAAAGCCCTCCTAACCAGGTTCGCCAGCCTTTTGGCAAAGAGACGTGTGCCCCTCTTGCTGAGAGGGTTCCCATCAGTCCCCACTAGCTGGTGGTCGTAAAACAGAGTCCCATGGTCATAGAAACCAAAACCCTGTTGCCAAGTCCAGCGGTGCAGCCAGCTGTTAATCTGCTATATCCGCCTTCTCCTCTGTGAATCCATTCCCCTCGTTGTTAGGATCAAGGAGAACACTACCTGGGCTCCCATGCCTTTGACAGCCATCCCTAGAGCTCTGAAGTCCCTCTTGATATCCCTCAGTTTGCCCATGGCATCATTTGTGCCCACGTGAAACAGTACCAGTGGGTAATAGTCAGATTTGTGGACAAGCCTTGGGAGCCTTTCTGAAACATCCTTAATTCGGGCCCCTGGCAAACAGCAGACCTCTCTGGATGAGGGGTCTGGTCTACATACCGGTGCCTCCGTGCCCTGCAGCAGGGAGTCACCCACAACGATCATCTTCCGCTTCTTCCGGGTGCTTCTTTTCTCCTTAGGGGGAGCAGCCTCAGGGTGTGGACCTGACTACCCCTCTGTAGGTAGCCCCCTAGATAGGTCTTGGATCCTGACCTCCTCTACCTGATCCGCAAGTTCCAGGGCCTCATACCTGTTGTACGCGGCCACTGGTGGGGGTGAGGTGGGCCGTGGAGGGGGTCTCCTGCCACCTCGAGTAGGGACCTGTTTCCATTGTTGATCATCCCTCGATACTGTTAATTCTGCTCCCTCTGCCCTATGGCAAGAGGGTACTGGATTTACAGGCTGAACTGGGGGGTTCTCTGTGTGACCTTCCTGGGAAGGCTGCAGAACGCAGCTCCAGCAGTCTATTTTTCTTTCACATTCCCTGATGGCCCTCAGCCTTTCCATCCTCCTTGAGCTCCGCCACCAGGCTGAGCAGGTCATCCACCTGCTCACACCTGAGGCAGGCGATGTTTTCACTACTCCCTGGTAACACAGAGAGGCTCAGGCATTCCCCACAGCTAGAAACCTGGAGCGCTGCATGTTTCTGTGGCAGTTCAGTCTGTGTCGCCACAGTCTTCCTGATGAGAGCTCTCTGTCGAGTGGAGACCATTGCTTCTCCTGATCTTCTGCTGCTGGGAGAGTGTGCACACCTGGGGGGAGACTCCCCGCACCTTGCCTGCGCCAACTGCCGCGCCAACTGCCGCGCCAACTGCCGCACCATGCCCTGCCTGACGCGACACGCTCTGTCCGCCGCGCTCCCGGGGGCAGCTTTTGAGATCCCGCCTGCCCTGCCGGCTCCGCCCCCGCTGAGTCAGAGCCACCTCTGGGCCCGAGCTCAGCACTGCCCGCACGGGGGTCGCCGCCGGGGCTGCCTCTCGTGCTCTGCGCTTGCTTGTTCGGTTAGGCGGCAAACAGTTGTTTGCCTCTAGACAAGGAGCTCCGGCGCGAGCGTCTGCACCAGGGCCCTTCCCTTTGAAATAAAGTTTAATTCACGCAGTATGTTATCTTGTAAATTTGATAGATCCAAATGAACCATGACACCGTTTCAGTCGTCTTATTCCTTCACTGTCCTCTCTGCCACCAGAAAGGGAACTGAATATACTACCTATGTTGACTTCACTAAAAAGCAGTGAATATAGCAGAATACAGCAGTGTGTATAGCAGAAAACACAGTCCTGGAAGGAAAAAGGTAATGTAACCCATCTAATGCCGCAAACTCTTCTTTGACCCATACATTTTGATAGGGAAATGCTAGAATGGCATGTTAAAGAGCCCCAAGAAAGATGATTCTGAGCTTGGAAAATTCAAAGATTAATAGAAACAGGAACTACAATACCTGGCCCACCGCAGCCTCCTTTTGTTCCTCACTATCTTTTTCTTTCTTTTTTCTCTAGCATTTCTTTGCTTGCATGAAACTCATTGTATCTGTGATCTCTGACTTGGTGGAATGCTTATTCACCTCCTAAGAATACTATCTGATTCTCCATTTTATCTTGCCAGCCATGAAGAAGCTGACTAGAAAAAAGTTAAAATATAAGTGTGTTTCTGTTTCAAGGTAAGAGGGGATAGGGAACGGGAGAATGAATTAAAAAAATGTCATTTCAGTATTGCCATTTTGCTCTAGAAAGAGTGAACAGACCGTTTTATAGAACACAGTAAGGTATTTTAATAACTATGTCCTCTCATCAACTCTGTTCACAGATCTCATTACTGAGATCCTGAGAGCTCTAAGCACCATCTCAGCAGTAGAAATGATCACGGGATCAGAGTTATCTCCTCAGGTACCCTTTTCCTTGCCATGAGCTCTTCTCTCTACTCACCGAGGCACTGAGTCTGCTTCTAGGAAAAGCACAAGTGTCCGGTCCCTCCTGAGTGTTAAACACAGTGTCCCTTTTGGCAGAAAGTGGCCAGAAACTAGTAAAGTACTAACACTTGGCTCAATTGTACACATTTGTCAGCTGAGGTTGTAGCCAGTGAATAATGTATATTTGGTGTCTAGAGAGAGAATTCCATCTAAATTGTAGGAATAAATATGAAGGGGAATATTGTTCCAGAGAAGTGCAAATGCAATTATCCATCAAAAAAGTTGCTTGCTTTTCTTGTAGACAATCTATCTTTGAGAAAATGTGTATATTCTTGCCATACATTTTTTTTTTAAAACAAGACAAAGTTAATCATATTCAAATTGATGCTAGGGTGACGTAGGCAGCTATGAGGAACAAGCGGCTATGAGAAAAGCCCTTCAAATATCAGTTCGTCCAGGATGGATCTCACAAACTTCCCTGAATGAATGTTTCAAGGAAACTGTTAGACCTGACCTTAGTGCTTTTTGGACAACATAAGCTCTGTGGTTACATCTTTTTATGCTTCACAGGCTTTTATACTATCACCATGTGTGCTTTTACGTGTAGGTACATTAAATGCCACTATTTTATGTATTCACATATGAAAAAAATGGCCTTCACTGTCTGGAGGAGACTTCTTATTGGGAGCAGAGTAAAACTATGACCCATGTCTTATTCACAATGTAAGTGTGGTTCATTTCTCACCACCGGTTACCTCTCTGGTACAAAAGATGTTATCCTGAACATAAGCAGACTGTATAAATTTTAAAACTTGAATGGATTATTTCAACTTTTTAATATAACTTACAACCTTTGCACTAACATTTAAGAGTACATTTCAAGTGTTAAATAAAGAATTGTTCCACAAAGCATGTTTAAATTTATACTGATTTTTAAATGAACTTTACCCACTACCTGGCCTGATTAATCTGAAAACCAGGTTACTAGTGCTTAAGCAGCTGGAAAAGACTGAACTTTAAGGTAAAAATCCAGCAATGTGTAAAATATCTAAGCAAAACCTGCTTCTTTGGAATTTTCTGGAATTTTCTGTAATTAAAATGCTAAGTATTTAGTGTGGTGTGAGTCGTGTCGTGACCGTTGAAAGAAGCTATTCCCGTATGAATATATCCAGCTTTTGGATAGTACTTCTTTCAAAAGAGCCATTCTAGACCCTGCTGGCTACCCTTGCCTGTAAGTGCCTTTAATCACAGCTTTGGAAAAGCAGCCCTGCCCTGCTCTCCGCTGAGTATTGGAGGCCAACGTGAACCTTCATGCTTAGTATATTTTACCAATATGTGGAATTCAGGAGCATTTATCTTTTTAGTATTTCATATTAAAAACACAAAACAAAACAAAACAAAGTGACAAATATTAATGAGCAAGTGATAATGGCGTCTGTAAGGGAGTGACCAAAGAGCCAGTCAGGGAACCATTCAGGGACAGCCTTGAAGAGGGTCAGCCTGAAATTTGTATCTGATAAAGAGGAAAGCTTGTCTGACAGAGCCATGTGTATGGTCACCACACTCTATAATATCTTCTTACTAAATTCAATTCTTAACCATTTTTTTCTGTGTAATCTCAGTCTCTTCCTTGTTCAAATGGGAGAAAAGGCTGTTACAGTGTCGTTAGATTCAGGTGCCAGCAATTACAGGGCTTGTAAATCTAAGTGCCAAACAGGGTGTGTGATGTGTGTATTTTCCCCAGTGAATTTAATCTTGTGTTTTTGGCGTGCATGTGTAATTTGCTAACAAACTTGAAGTTGTACTTGATGGCAAGTAGGAGTAGACCTACTCTTGTAAAGACTGAAGGTCAGAGCCAGTGCCTGGGTGAGGGGACCAGGGTCTACACTGGGTATGGTGGATTTAGGGCCAATGTTTATATTTGAGGGATCCATGAAAGTGGGCTGCTTGTGAGATGATAAAGTGGGAGTGCAGGCACCTATTTCAGGAGCACACACCAGACTGCTCTAGTAGCAAGTAGGAAAAAGGGGACCAGGGTCCATGCATGGGTATTAAGCAGACCTAGAGGCCATGGTGACATTGGAGGGATCAATGAATGTGGATGTGCCTGTGAATCAAAGAGTGAGGGTGTGCGTGTTGTCGCTGGTAAAATTCAGTCCTGAGAGCTGGAGGGGAGGAACAGGACTGGGCTAACTGAACTTACGTTTATGTGAGTGCTGGCATGGTCTATGTAGGTGCTGCTAAAGTGCAGGTGCTAAAGTGCAGGTGTTGCCTGGGATAGTCTTTGTGTTAATGTCCTCGTGTCTGTGTGTGTGTTTGCGTGCACATGTGTGTGTGCCTCCCAGGGATCTACACTCAGTCTCAGTACTGGCCAGACCTGCACATGGGAACAGCAGCAGCCACATCCATGGGATTGGGGTGGAGAGAGCTCCTGAGTCTGAAGGGTCACCTGGCTGGGTTTCAGCAGCAAGGAAGGAGGACTCCTCAGGTCCTGGATGTGCAGGATTTGGTGGCTCCTTTAACATTCTTAACATGTATCTTCTCTGAGAGCAGGAATATATGAAGCGTAAACTGGGATAAGACTAGACAGTGGTATTATTAGACAGTGATGGTTAACCCCATGCCTGTGGGGTTTCTGCACAGAAAGAGCAGAATTGCAGCTGACTAACCTTATACACCCTTTTATACAGCCTTTCAATTTTTGGAGGGACAGAAGAAGAATACTGGTGCTAGATTCTGGAGAAAAAATAACTAGAGGCTGACTGCTTAGTGAGCAGGAACAGAATGGGAATATGAGCAAAAGACGAGTTACCCGATCAGACAGCGGGAGTGCAGGGAAAAGGTCTTTACTTCTGAGGAATGGACAGGTATGGTCTCCTTCAGGATAAGAGAAAATTATCTAGGCAGCAGTGACTGTGTTGGGTAGGCCTCCACCAGCAATGATGGACGTAAAGTTAGGAGAGAAGAATTCTTTCCCCGAATGCAGTTTTAATCATCTGAGAAATTAGATTATTGAACATGGCCTGTGCAGCATTCATCAGAACAAAATGCATCACTTATGCTGAGAAATAATTTTAAAAATAGGATAATAAGATGTGGTTGACTGCAGAGCAGTCTGGCAACTTTGTTGACCCCATGTGGAAATGTAGTAAAGCCCCCAGGTTGTTTCTGAAGCATGAAAAGAGAAGATACCTATTTCCATAACATTATATTTGGCTTCGTACTGAAACAAATTCTCAGCGGGCCAATTACTGAATAAACTTCTCCTCATAAGACAAATTTTCCTTTCCTACACCGTTTCAATGAAAATATTTATTCTGATGGAATATTTCTTTAATCTAAAACAAATTAAAGGTGTTAAATCTTCCTGCACAAGTTGTCAGCAAAACAGCACAAGTCCTTCATCAACAGTTTTCATTAGCACAAAATGTCAGCACAGCAAGAACCCTGAGTCTCTATCCATCTGGTAATGGAAAATAATATGTATACATATATGCGTATATATTTGTGTGTATTGAAAAAGAATCAAGTTACTCCCCATAGTCTTAATTTTCAGATTGTTACTTTGAATATCAGCAAACAAACTCATACAACTTTCACATGGGAGAAACGTATCACCTCTTGTGTGTACAATTTTCTGTTCCCTGCCTTACTGTGTCTGTAAACACAAATGTAGGAGTGAGATTGAGCTTCTGCAATGAGGGCACTAGCATCGTTAATGGGTTTAGACTGCTAAACTTCAGGGATGAGGGAGCACCAGTGTGTTTGAAAGCCAAGTTCTGCCAAGGGGTATGTCAGGGCACCACATCTTCATGAGCTGTGCATGATTATTAAGTACTTTTAATCGTCCCACACAGACTACAAAGGATCTGTCAAGGTCTGATGGTCTTTGTCTCAGACTCACACAGTCACAGAATGCCTGAGGTTGGACAGGACCTCTGGAGATCTTCCAGGCCATCCCACTCCCTGGGGCAGGGTCACCTAGAGCATGCAGTTCATGACATTCTCCAGTTGGCTTTTGAATACTTTCAACGATGGAGACTCCACAGCCTCTTTAGGCAACTTGTTCCAGTGTTTAACCACCCTCAAACACAATTTGTGTGTGTGTGTTGAAAGGGAATTTCATGCAATTCTGCTTGTCCATACTGCGGAGCCAGCACTGGGTCTTTTTCCTCCAGTGCTACCACTTGCTGTTTCCTCCAGGTGCTGCCACAGGGCTCAGACTTGGCCAGCTTGGCCGCTTCACTGGACAAGGCTCCCAGCCCCTCATCTATTGCCCAGGCAAGACTTGTAATTGAGACAAGAGTCAACCTTTTGTCTTTCATCATGGGAGCCTCCATTTAACAAGCCAAGAGACCAATGCTACTTCAGTGGGCCTGAAACTCCTCCTGTACCTGTAGCGTCTAGGGGTTGATTCAGTCGATCTCTTTGTCACCATCCCTGGGATTGCATGACCTGCTGCCCTTCTTACACAAGTTTAGCACGTGGTGGCACAGACCTCCTTGCACACCTCCTGCAGGCAAGGAGCCCGTACCCTGGCCCAGCCTTGACAAGAAGTCCCTGGTGTCCCTGCAGCCCTGGTCTATGAAGCTGTACCCACCTTGTGCACTCACTGTGGGCTAAAACTGGGGGGAGCTGCTACCGAGGGCTGGGAACAAAGCAGAACATCACTATAATGGCTGAGTTCGCAGCAGGATGTCTGGCCTCCGTCTGTGCTCTCTTTTCCTTGGTAGAAGACGGTGCCTCCTGTAGCTGTCCCTTCCCAGCAGCCACCACGCTGAGCTTTGTCAAAGTGCTCTCAGGAGTCCCCCAGTCATCCCAGAAGTTCCCAGATCTAGAAGATCTCAAAGAATATCCCAGAAACTGCTGCACAAAATGCTGCATCTGCTGTGCTGTCATCTACACACCACAGGGCAAAGCCCATCTCTGAATTAATTTCTATTCAAGCTACACAACATCTTTTAGGAAAGCATCCATTTTGGTTTAAAATGAATGGTGATGGAAAATCCACCACAAGTTGTTGAACGCTGTTGTTTGCTTTCTTTGTTCCTAAAAATGGGACCTCTCCTCTGGTTAATTTGAAACGTATATTGCCTGTCTGTTCCCAACTTAATCTGTTCCCCATTTACCAAGCAATCAAGCTTTATGAGAACAAGTGAGCCACATCTTTGTGAGACTACTTCAGAAAAGATTTAACATTTCTTTTTATGTTTCTGACATGCATTTTAAAAAGTGAATAGCAAAAGGCCAAGTTCTGATCCCTCTAAGATCTTTCTAGAAATTTGCTGCCTAGAATTTTAGTTAGATTTTGAAAGTCTTTGATATAGCTAGTCTTAGTCCATTCAAAGTCTGCTGTTTGATAGACACTGTTTCTTAATTAAAATTTTAGACAGTACCCATTGAAATGTGCTACAAAAGTCTATTTTACCAACACCTTGCACTTAAATAAGATATGTGACAGCTTGTAAACAAAGTGTGATGCAGGTTGTATGAAATAGACTTGTGAATGAAGACAGATACACTACTCTAAATTTAGACCTCTCTTTGTAAAGGGGCACAGCACTCTGTTACCTAATCATATATTTAAAAATGACAAACTTCTGTAATTGAAACCAAGCTTCTAGGTCTTGTTTTGTAACTTTTGTTTTCCGGGACTATATTTTCTTGTGCTCTCCTTTTCTTAACCTCAAGTCAGTTCTTTCATTCTTTGGATACTTGTTCAAAAGTACCGAAGATTTTGAGATTTCATGAATATACCCTGTTAAATTCTGTTTGTCTCAAGTACAGATATTCACAGTCGTTGTCCTTTTCCTATGGGCGCGAGATTCGCAAATCGTGAAAGTTAAACCTGGACTCTGGCTATTTTAACAGCTTTGTGAAATACAGCAAAGAAAGGAAGTTTTGCAGGAAGCCTTTGCAGTTTATCTAGAAAAGGATGTTTTAAGTGGAGGAATTGAAACTGAAGAGGAAAAGAAATGCTGTTATGCATGAGAACTTGAGATCTATACTCCTCTTATGGTCAGTGGTAACCTAATGCTACCCTAACATTGGTGCTCAATGCTAATTGAAATGTCCTGAGTATGTCTGGCAGATAGAAGAACTACACAAGACCTACGCCCTTTCAGAGCAGCTAATGGATGCCATATGAGTTGTGCTTGAGGATCTCAAATGCCACTGGGCACCAAAGTTTAGGTGATTGAACACTGACAGTAATTATCATGGCTCATGAAGCCTAGCAAACTGACTGCCAGGCAACCTGCAGGAGTCACTATGGGGTGAGGTGAGCTGCCTTGCATGCTCCATGCATCGTGCTCACTAGGCCTTCACTGTTTAGAGAGGAAACCTAAATTGCTGTACATCTGAGGTATTACTATTACTGACTACTAGAAATTACGTAAGTTCTTTATATTTAGTCATCCCATGACAGAGAGGTAGTGATCTTACACAGATGTCCAACACAAAGCTCACTTGGACAAGACTCTCAGCCACCTAACGCAACTTCAAAGCTGGCCTTGCTCTGAGCATGGCGTTGAACCAGCTGATTTCCAGGTGTCACTAAGTTATTTTATAGTTCCAGATAGCAAGTCTTGGATTTATAGGCCCTCATCAGGGCAGAATGGGAAGTTTTCTGACAGGTAAAATTTCTGAGAAGCTGTTAGTACTGTTCTTCCTAATCCCCACAGCACGTTACATGACTTTCATCCTATCTGTGTGGCCACCTGCTTGGTTTCATACAAAACCTTCACTTCTTCAACAGTCATAGCAGGGTGAAAAGATACTCCTACACTAGATATTTGAGATAGAGACTGCTAGCAACACCACAAATAGTAATGAATAGAGAGCATTTTTCCTTCAAAGTGGGAACATTTTTCTTCATCGTAGTATCAGAAACATGAGATAGGAAAGGGAGGAAGGACAGTCAAGTACATTCCTTTCCCCAGGCTTTCCAAGCTGGATGACAAACCTGTATAGCTCACACTGGTTGTATGCCCTTACTTTTAAATATTTCAAAATGTCTCAGAGTTCTGTAAGAGGAAAAGTTTAGTGGTGATAATTGAAAAAGCTAATTGTATCTTCCAAATGAAATTAAAAAAGCACAAGTCATGTTCATAGTGGCTAATTTGCAGGTATTTTGCAATCTCAATTTTTTTTGTTAGATCTGTCTGAAAATTCTGTTTGTTCCTGGGTAATTTAGTAGCCAGTCAGGGTGTAAGGATTACTTCTAACACTTGTTTAACACTAATCCTAAAGATGATAAAATTTAGCTTGCTGGAAGAGAGAAACTCAGTTGAATAATTCTGAATTCATGCATCCCTTTCAAAAGACTGAACTGACTTCCTTCCAAAAATGCCTTTGTATTTAGAAAGTTACATTGTAATATTGCATTTAAGGACTGGTGTAGATAAATTATTTGTGTGCTCAGCAAGCCCTTGAAGACTGAGAAAAATAAATAAGAGCATGCATAAAATGCATGATGTAAGATATCTGTGTAGAATGATTTGATGCTCAGACAAGGGTTTCTGATATTAAGAGTCAGCACAGAAAGCATTTTTCTTTCTGTGAAGCTCAGCACTGAAATGGAAAATAAGCTTTTGTGGCATGTTAGAGATACATGTCACTGATAGATTTTGGAGAGCAGAAGATGCTGCTAGCAGAATCTGCCTGTTTCAGAATATTCTTGGATGTTTAAAAGATGAAAAAGGTGACGGCTCAGAAAAGGCTCCAGAGTTCCCAATCCTGGAGGCTGCACAACTCACCTGGCATGTGCAGGCGGTGTTAACCGTTGCTGACATCGTCCCAGCAAGAGGGACCTTCTTTCCCCGCAAGGCTGTCATGACACAGCGCAGCTCCACGTCAGTGATGCTCTCCTGAAGCGGCTGCTTCAGCCAGAGCTGGCACGGGGACAATCACTTCAGTGCTGTTTTCTTCCATTCTTTATCTTACAGCTTTTCAGACCCTTCTTTTAAGCTCTGTTTCTCAAGCCTTGAACAGAGCTTTCTTTAGCAGGATTCTCCATAATTAAGACTTGCTTTCCACTGCTTCTCCTTTCCTTTCTCCAGTATATTTTTTTTGCTCTTACATATGTATCAGCATTTGCTAAGCTTCATTATTTTTTTATCTAATGGTGAATCATCTTTTTCATGTAATTGTATCTGTACTAGAAAAATGAAGTGTGACTACTGGCCTAGAAATATTGCTGATATTTGCAAATATAAATATTGCTGATATTAGTAAACTGGATGTACTTTTCTTTCACAGTTTGTGTTCCAGCATGCATGCTGCAGTATTTTAACTATACTTTTTTTTTACCACTAACATTAGCAAACACTTCTAAAAGAGTGGTCTGCAATCACCAGATTTTAATCTGACAGGATATTGGTTGGTGCAATATATAGACAAGGAGTCATATTTTAAAATTCTATTCAAGATAAAAATGAATCCTCGATCTTTTTGATTTGGCTTGTGGTCATCTCTTCCTGAACAGGAAAAAGTGTGCTGAAAATGGTAGCAAAAAGTATTTCCCAATGCCCCAGGTTGCTTCTATAGGCACCAGTAGCAGAGACCAGAAAAACAGGCTTCCCTCTGGTGAAATGTAAAATAGGCAATGGATGTGCAAAGACTCATCACAGGGTCAGGTCCCTCGTCCCTACAGCCAGAGAGGACATTGCTCGGAGTGATGGAGACTCTTCACAGCTGCAGCAAGGTCCAGAGTCATTCTCGCCCAGCCAGAGCCTATCTAATCTTTGAGAAAGCGAAGAGAAGAAACACATTGTGTAGTCACTACATGGTCTACTTATGAAGGCAGCAGAACTGAGAAAGAGAGGCAGCTTCCTGACATCTGATGTCACTTCCAAGTGTCTGGTTGCTGCTCCATTAGTATTTTAAGCCTCAGGGAAACTTTCTATTCCTTCACCTTGTTGGCCTAGGCACTGGTGTGCATGCTGAGAGGCATACTGGCTCCTCCAGACTGTATGCAATCAGATGGCTATTGGTAGTTGGATACAATCAAAAGCATTGTTTTATACAAAAAAATATATACAGAACTCCTGAAAGCTGGCTAATTTTTCCCTTTTTCTCTATACAATGTCTATTGGGCTAGGTTGTCATATCTCTTTTCCTGCTCAAAAACACTCTCCTCGCCCATTTCTCATTGGAGCATGTGTGTCTGTCATATAGAAAAATACTGTCAGTTTTGGCTGGGGACTATTAGCTGCTCATGAAACATACATCTTCTAGAAAATAAAAAGAAAAAAAGGCTTAGAAAATTGCTAGGCATCCAGCTCTTGCCATTTACTACCTAATAAGTCTTTGGTGCAACCACTATATCATGTAGGCCTACAGCCAGACATGCCTCTAAAAAATAATACGTTAGGTCAGTCAGCCCAGTGGCAGAGCTCTACCCACGTCTTGGGGGACAGCCGGTGTCCTGAGCAAGGTCAATCACCAGTGTCCTCTTTCACTACCTTGTGACTGTGCAAGTCTTCAGGCCAGTCCTTCCCTTCTCTTTAAGGGCTGCTAAAAAGGCAAATAAGAGAAGCACAGAAGGGCTTCAGCAAATAAACCTAATCTGCAAAGTTGCTGACTTAAAAAACATATTCAGTTACACCCAGCCCAGTTGTCACCTCTTTCAAAGGTTTGGTTTTATTGCCAGCCCTCCTATTTTCCTAGTACTGTGGCACATGGCACCTGCTTCTCTCCTTAGCAGGTATTTATTTGATAATGTTTGTACCCATTTCCTAGCACTGCACCTGTAGGCTCCTCCCGCACTTTTCTTGCTCTACTGGATGAGCTGGTGCTGTACGTTGGATCCTGGACAGCCAAGTCTGCCCATGTGGCCATCTGCTCCTCTGGTGGAGTAATGACTCCAACACTCTGCCACTCCATTACCAACTCTGACTGAACAATGTGGTCACGTAGAAGCAGTCAGGACTTTTAATTATAACAAAGTACCATAAGTAAATAATACTACAGGGTATTATTTGTACCAAAGGTCCACTCACTCAATACTGCACAATGTGTGATGGTTGTCAGCGCAAGCAGTTGTTGCTATCGAAGGAGAAAAATACAGCTCCATAAAAAGGTGTAGAGGGGGAAATAAAGATATGTCAGACCTGAGCTCACTATTTTCAAAAATTGCTATGGAAAGCCAGTATTTTCATCAGATTGCTGATCATTAGAGTTTAATGCCTTTGTTTTTAACCTAGAAATATCTTTTTTTTCTGGCAAAATGAAAGTCAGGAGGAAATGATAAGATTTAAGAAAGGTTTAAAGAAATGCTTTTTCACAACGCATATTGCTGATTACTGTTATGCTATTCTGATACGGCAGGACACCAAGTCTTAAAGGAGAGGAGCTTTAATTAAATGACAGAAAGCACTTATTCCCCAGAAGAGTCAAACCTGACAGTGAAGTTTGTCATTTGATGGGAGCCATATTTCTCGTGCAGATAGACAGTTTTAAGTCAATGCAGTTCTTACTGAGTAAATGAAACGTGGTGAGGTGCAATGTTGAGAGCAAATGCCATGAAAATGATTTTCTGGGACGAGTCAAGCAACCTGTCTTCTGATCAGCAATTCAGATGACAGAATTTATTACACAAATGGAAACATAATCATTATATTTAAAAGGAGTAATGTGTCAGTGCAGGATTTCACTTTTGATTTAATATTACAGGAGTGCGCATAGACCTCAGTCAAGACTCTGCTGAATGCTGCACGGGTTTACAGGTACATAGAGTCCCTTCTACAGCACACTTACTATTTTTTTTTCTCTATAAATCCTGTTTATTCTTTAACAAAAATCACATCTTATAGCTTGGTCTGGCTGTTCCAGTATGCTATGGGAAGTGGAAATTTGCTTGAATGCCTTCCTTTCACTCATTTCCTGCAGAACAGCAAGTTGTCCTTCCCTCCTTGCCTGCAATGACAGGGAAAGTGCAGCGCTGGGCTGCTTCTCTCAGCTTCTCTTAACATTATATATGAACAGGCATGCAACACAGCAGCAGCCCTCAAGCAACACTTAGTGCCTAGCAAGCAGTTAATCACTTGACACTATTTTAAAATGATGTTACAACACTATCAGGACAAGCATCAGAAGTCTAATTATTCTGCGGCCAGTGCAATTATGTATGTGGGTTTATGCATAGATCCTCACATAAGTAATAATATCTATTAACAATATGGTAATTACAAAAACAATTCCTTAGGAAAAACTTCTTCATCTGTTGTAAGGAAGTCTAGAATAATTACAGCACTGATGCATCTACTGCTGAATTCTAACCATGGTATAATTATGTCATTAAATAACACTGGCTTTATAAGTGACATCAGAGGTGATGTCATTAGAAAAAGCATCCATAATAATGTGACTCAGTGATGACATTGTAAGATAGAATTTTTTTTTTTCTGGTAAGAAAAGGTGTAAATATAAAAGTTATCCTCATAAATTATTCCATTTAAGGGCTCACTGTGTTTTAAAAAGTGCTTACTTTTTAAACTTACTGGCACATCTTCAGATTTTGTGCATATTATTTGAAACTACTAAGAGCAAATTTAAATAAGCTTTATTATATACAGTAAGGTCAACCTCCTCCACCTATGCATTCACTTCCTGAGAATGGTTCCAGGTGATGGATATTTTTCACAGTTTCTGCACACTTTTTCTGTGTTGTACTGGGAAAGAAGAAAGGCAGATTTCACAGCATACATTTACATATGTTGGAAGTTTAACAGTTTGAGGTCAGAAATGAGTGGACTTAGGAACAAAACCTGGTATCTTCTATGTGCTTAGCTCACAAGAAATGGCAGGGGCAGATCCCCTTTTCATAATAAGTTGATTAGGAATAACAAGGAATAAGCCTCCAACCATATTCTGATTTAAGATATCCCAGAAGCTAGATGGAGTAGTGCTGAGAACAACTTCTCATTCATCAAATATCATGAGCCTGTGGCTATATAGTTTCTCAAGCATGTATGTTATCTATGGAGATTTTACTTGCAATGATACTTGCATTTGACATTGAGTAATTAATCATAAGTTATGGCAGTAGAGATGAACTGTTTTGATCCGTGTCATGTTTTTTGTAGGTTTTTGTATGTTTTCCATTTCAGATGGAATCTGGGAATTCTGGGATTTTATAGATGACTTAATGACTAATGAAGTTGTTTATTCAGATTTTCCCAGAGATCTAGGAGAGTTATACAGGCCTAATGTGAAAACTTTTATCTACTGGAGAAACCCAAAACTACTGAAGTTGAAACCATTTATGATATAGGTATAGAATCACAGGAAGAGAAAAAAAACTGTTGCCAGAAAGTCTGTAAACTGTTGAGAGAAGTTAAATACTATGAAGAGAGAAAAATATAACACTGCAAGTATTTCAGTATATTATTTATCTGCTACATAGCTCTGTGATACACTATTTTCAGCAGAGCGTAGTGAGAAGCTTATACTGAAGCTCAAACTGCATAGAATACTTCTTCATGTCCTGATTGTGCAAAAATGTTTCTTTAATAAATGACTCTGCATTAAGAAACTATATGTGTATCACAACAAAGAATGTTACAGTAATGTAAATACAGTAGGCAGCAAGTAGATTTAATTAAATAAAATTAATTGATCGAAAATTCGTCTGATTACAACAGAAAAATCCTCCTGAGAGATTAATTTACAACTCTCTTCTAATATTACTTATTGTATATATTCATATATATTTATTCAATATTACTTATTTTTTTGTCTCTTCAGAGTAGCTGTAGAAGACATGTTTCTTGAGGAAGATAAACCAAATTGGTTAAATTATTAGTAAATATATCTGACTATACTACCCAGAACTACGGGAAAATTATCTGGAAAGAAAAAAAAATACATGAAATTTCATTCTTGTCTTCACCAGATTTTATTATTTTTGTGTAATATATATAATTGTAGTCTCTATGTAAACACTGCCAATGAACTCTGAATTTTAAGAGCAAAGAAAACAAGCATAATCAGTTGATTTTTTCTTGTTCCAAGAGAAAATGAAAAGTCTGCAATAAAATTGGATAAAGCAACAAAAAATAAGAAATAAGAAAACAAAAAGGTGCTATTTAAATAAAAGTAAAGGTAATGCTTTAAAATAAGAAAATATTTAAATATAAGAAAAATGAGATAAAAAGGGATGCCTGAAAAACACATTAGTCCAAATGACTCTTTTGGCATAATTATGTATGTTAATGTAATATCAAATTCAAGGATTGCTGTATATATTCCTAATATGAAAGCATGAAAAAAAAAAGGTTGCTAATATTCATATAACTGCTTCCCAGTAGGGAATACACAATGTTTCACATGTTTCTGAAACCTTTAGCCATAAGGAACAGCAGCAACTACTCCATTTTAAATTCCCCCAAGTAGGCATAGGAAACATAAATTTCCTGCTCTGTACATTGCTGAGTGTCCACATGTGTCAGCTAAAATTCAGCACAAAGAAAATTTCAGAACTGTGAGAAAGACATGGAAGCTCTGACTGCTCTAAAGAAGAGATAAAATACCTTGAAACAAAATCTGAGAAGGTAAGAGGAATTAAATTATAAATGCATTGGAACTTTAATATCCTTGGGTAAAGTCCATGTACTTCAAAACTGTGGAACTGAAAGGCACATGCTTCCTTCAACCCACTGTGATAAATCTCTATCTCTGATAGATTCAATTTATGGCATTCTAGTAACTGTACAAAGCATAGTGGAATAATTAATCTTCACTAAAATCAAAAGGGACCATGAGAATTTTGAAACTATTATTTTATTTTATTTTATTTTATTTTATTTTATTTTATTTTATTTTATTTTATTTTATTTTATTTTATTTTATTTTATTTTATTTTCAGCTAGTAAACTAGTATATTTTAAATTCATTTCGTGCCCACAGAAGAAGGGGAGATTCTTTTTTTTTAAGGGAAGAGGCAGGAGATGTAGAGACTCACAGTGAAATAACTAGGCTGATTGCTTATCAAGACAAATCAAACCAATTTGCACTAAAAAGTTATTTGGGTGAGATAACAGAGGAATATGGAGAGTGACTTCTAGTGAGAGGAAGGGGAAGATTTCTGATTCTGCAGCTGAGAGATGGAGAATGCTAACTTGATTGAGGGAGGAGGGAAAGCCGAAGCTTCCATCTGCTTGTGGGTGAGCTGTGGAAGCCAGCACACCTCTGTTCCCCGGGGATTCAGGAGGGTTGCAAATGTCCTGACCTTCCTCCTTCCCTTTGCTCCCCCATGCACACAGATGAGCTAACGCAGCTGCTGTGGCTCTGCTGAACTTAAAAGACAAAGTACCAGCAAAGCTGGTAATAAACTCACACTCTGCATGAGCAGAGCATAAGAGGAGATATTGGCTGAGCATGAAGTTGAAGTGTCTGAGAAAATGCACAAGGGTCTTGCTTGGGAGGAAAATGGAGCTGCACACCTTGCACTTTCCATCAACCCTACTGAAGTCACTGTTGTGGGTCACAGCCATGGCACATGGTTGGGTGTAGGGAGAGCTGTGCTCCCCAGATGGCCACTAAAAGAAATGATGCTGCTTTTCCCTACGGGTAAGAAGATTCAGGACTAGATTTACAGGACAAACTACATGGCATTTTAATAAAAGATCATTGCTCCTCCATAAGTCAACTGAGACACCAAAAGGGATCCTGTGACTTATAAGAGACAGAGAATGACAGCACCCTCAGGTCTAAATGACTGTGGAGCTTTTTAGCCTCTTAGCTTCAACACTTCTTAGCTGCAGCACAAAATTTGGAAAATTTTAGAGAGACACAGCTTTCTACAAACAGCTCATTAGGACAGGGCTTTTTGTCCTCTGCTCCAGAATGTCAAGCAGATGAATTAATTAACAGAAAGCCTGCAAGTCAGATGATTATTTCTCCATTAAGAACTCTGAGAAAAAGTTAGCTCCCTATTGTCAGAGTGTTACGGGGTCTTTGTTGTGTGTGCTTCAGATAGAGGTTTTAACTCTCATCAAGTCTGGGAGTTTATGCTAATTAACTTGAAGGAAAGGTCAAGGCAATGCTAATAATTGAATCAGCGCCTCTGCGTAAAGGTTCATGGGAAAGAATATGATTATATACAGCTTTAATGCAGGGATCAGCAGCTTCTTTGTGGCTTTTCCCCTCCAGAAGCTTTTTTGTGACATTTTCAGAATTGCAAGAGTTTAAGTAGAGTTTTGCAAATCGAAAACCAGAATAACCAAGGAACACCTCTGCTGGGAAATCATATTGGAAGATTATTTTATATAGTCGTGTAATCAGCAAAATACTTACTATATTACATTCATAAAAATGAATATCTTTATGCCTTTAAAGCAAGCAACACACTTTTTCCTCTGCAGATATTCTTCTGGGCCATCACATTCAGGAAACTACAGCATTCAAAAGTTCCTAAATTTTAACTAGATAAACTTTCTTGTCATGGAAAACTCATGGGGGTAGAATTACTCTTCCATGAAAAGAAATTTCCTTTGCCAGTAATATTTTGAACTCTCATTCCTATTATTTGTTACACTTGTGTTTGAATAAGGTTTTTATCTTTCTCAGTAGAGCTTTTAGGTAGATGGAATTATTTATTTTCCTAAAAAATGTCCCCTTCTCCCAAAGGTATATATAATTCAGCCTACTTTTGTGTGCTGGGTTAGTTTTGCTAAATATCCAGGAAAACAGCTGCTCTGTCAAGCACAAAAAGACAAGAGAAAATATTCTGAAAAAAATAGCTGGTCCCTTGACAGAGGAATAAAATCTTGCCAGTTTCCAGCTGTGATCAAGAGACCCCAGAGAGGCACTGTCAGGAAGGAATCCCACACAGTACACCAAAAGACATGTCCTGGCTTGGGCTTGAAGCAGAAAACCAGAGTACAGAGCCCCATGTGGATTGTGGCTGCAAAGCACATGCAAAAGTACATGTGGGGCAATACTAAGTCTACCCACACAGCAACTTTTGTCTGTCAGTCTTCCATTGGCCTAATTCTACCAGGTCCATGTCACCCCTTTTCTGAAGTTTAGAGTTAGGGTTAGGATTAGAGCTGTGCGCAGAGCCCCATGTGGAGTGTGGCTGCAAAGCACATGCAAAAGGACATACAGGGAAACACCAAGACTGCCCATATGGCAACTTTTGTCTCTGAGTCTTCCGTTGGCTTGATGAGTCTGTTTCCACCTCATCCCTTTTCCTAGGGTTAGGATTAGGTTTAGAGCAATGATAAAGCGCAGAGTCCTGTGTTGAGTGTGGCTGCAAAGGACATGCCAAAGGACATGTGCGGCAGCAGCAGTGTGCCAGTACAACAACTTTTGTCTCAGTCTTTTGTTGGCCTAATGATATCAGGTCCATGTCATAGGCTTTACTAGGGCTAGGGTTAGGTTTAGGGTTTTAAGAGTGATGAAGCACAGAGACCCATGTAGAGTGGGCCTGTAAAGCACATGGGAAAGGATATGTGGGGCAACACCAATTCTGCCCATAAGACAACTCTTGTCTCTCAGTCTTCAATTGGCCTAAAAGGACAAGGTCCACATCACCCCCTTTCCGAGGGTTGGATGAGTACATGTACACATGACCACCCTTTCCAAGTGTTAGGGTTAGATTTAGGGTTAGAGCAGTGATGAAGCAGAGCCCCATGGAGTGTGGAGTGTGTCTGCTAAGAACATCTTAAAGGACATGCAAGGCAGCACCAAGTCTGTCCATACAGCAACTTTTGCCTCTCAGTCTTCCTTTGCCCTGGCGTGTCCTCATCCATGTCACCCACTTTGCTATGGTTAGGGTTAGGGTTAGAGCAGTGAAAAAGCTCATTGCCCCATATAGAGTGTGGCTGCAAAGGACATGCAAAAGGATGTGTGGAGCAATACTAAGTCTGCCCATAGGGCAGCTCTTGTCTCTTAGTCTTCCTATTCCCTGATAAGTCCAGGTCCACGTCACCCTCTTTCCTAGGGTTAGCATTAGAGCAGTGATAAAGCACAGAGCCTCACATGGAGTGTGGCTGCAAGGCACATGCAAAAGCACATGCGGGGCAATACTAAGTCTGCCCCTGAGCAACTTTTGTCTCTCAGTTTTCAATTGGCCTAATTATACCTGGTCCACGTCACCGCTTTTGCTAGGGCTAGGGTTAGGGTTAGTGATAGAGCAGTGGTAAAGCACAGAGCCCCACGTGGAGGATGGCTGCAAAGCACTTGCCAAGGGATGTGCAGGGCAACAGCAAGTCAACCCATACAGCAACTTTTGTCTATCATCTTCCATTGCCTGGAAGAGCCTGTGTCCACGTCACCCCCTTCATATGCTTCAGGTTACTGTTAGGGTTAGAGCAGTGATGAAGCACAGAGCCCCATGTGGAGTGTGTCTGCTAAGGACATCTAAAAGGACATGCGAGGCAACACCAAGTCTGTCCGTATGGCAACTTTTACCTCTCAGTTTCCCTCTGACCTGGTGCGTCCTCGTCCACATCACCCCCTTTTCTAGGGTTAGGGTTAGGGTTAGAGCAGTGATAAAGCACATTGTCCTATATAGGATATGGCTGCAAAGGACATGCAAAAGGACATGCGGGGTGATACCAAGCCTACCCATATGGAAACTTTTGTCTCTCAGTCTTCCATTGGCTTAATGAGTCCTTTTCTACCTCACCCCCTTTGCTAGGGTTAGAGTTAGGTTTAGAGCAATGATGAAGCACAGAGCTCCATGTGGAATGTGTTTGCAAAGCACATGCCAAAGGACATGTGGTTCAACACCAAACCTGCCCGTATGGCAACATTTTTCTCTCAGTCTTCCTTTGGCATGATGTGACCGTGTCCATGTCATCCCCTTTCCTAGGGTTAGGGTCAGAGTTAGGACTAGAGCTGTGATAAAGCGCAGAGCCCCATGTGGAGTGTGGCTGCAAAGCACAAGCAAAACGAGTTCAAGAGGACACCACGTCTGCCCATATGTACACTTTGTCTCTCAGTCTTCCATTAGCTTAAAAGGACAAGGTCCATGTCACCACTCTTCCTAGGGAAGGGTTAGGGTTAGAGCGTTGATAAAGCGCAGAGCCTATGTGGAGTGTGGCCATAAACCAGATGCGAAAGGACACATGGGGCAGGAGCCAGTGTTCCAGTACCTCAACTTTTGTTTCTTAGTCTTCTGTTGGCCTAATGGTACCAGGTCAATATCATATGCTTTCCTAGGGTTAGGGATATGGTTAGGTCTAGAGCAGTGATAAAGCACAGAGCCCCATGTGAAGTGCGCCTGCAAAGCGCGTGCAAAAGGACATGCAGGGCAACAGTAAGTCTGCCCGTACAGGATCTTTTGTCTGTCAGTCTTCCACTGCCTACATGAGTCTGTGTCCACGTAATCCCCTTTGCTAGGATTAGGATAGGGTTATAGTAGTGATGAAGCGCAGAGCTCGATGTCGAGTGTGGCTGCAAAGCACCTGCAAGACAACATGCAGGGCAGCAGCAAGTGTGCCAGTAGGACAACTTTTGTCTCTTAGTCTTCTTTTGGCCTAGGGATTTCAGGTCCATATCATTCCCTTTAATAGGGTTAGGGATGGGGTTAGGGTTTGAGCAGTGGTGAAGTGGTGAAAATAACACGGTACTGAAAAAGCTAAATGAAAGGGTTTTTTTTTACTATAAATTTTTAAAAACCCCTTCCATTTAAAAAACATATATTTACATCTTTTCATTTTAGCATTATTAGGTAAGAATTGTATACCTTCTCCTTTGTTCACTGTAACCAGCTGCTTACTTACTTATAATGAATTAATAAACTAGTGGAAATCTCTACATAAAGCAAATGGAATTTTAACAGGTTCCTGAAAAGTATTTAAACTCTCTGGTGCCGAATGACTCCCCTGGATGAATGTCATACACTTAATTTCGCTGTACTGCCAAGACAAAAGACTTAACAGCCCAATTTCAATCTGAGCATTGGTAGAACTCATTTGCATCTGCCTGATGCAAACATGTTCAAAAATGATCTCCATCACAATGTTAAAACTGAGATATTTTGAAAATGGTCTATCTTCTTCTATGATTGATAAAGGCTATTTCTAAAAAAGTTTAATCTGTAGAATGGGCTCAGTAGTATTCTAGTGATGACACTATGAGTTTTGTCATTATCTGAAACCTAGATGTGATCAATTTTTCTTTGTCCATTCCAAGTACCAGTTAAAATGTTCACTAATACCTCTTAATGGTCTCATCTACATACATAAAAGTAGTACATGTTCAAAATCAGAATTTATTAGCAGGATCTTTTCTGCTATATTAATGAAATAATCATTATCCTCTGAAATAATGTGTTTACAGATTATGGATTTATTTTGAGGATTTTTTTAGAATAATTCTTTTATTCTCTAAAGGTTTTTTTGTATTCTAGATGTCATAAAAAAGCATTAATAGCTTTGATATATGTTTGAGCTATACCTTTTTCCTGAGATAATTCATTTCAGATGTGTATAACTCGGTCAGCCTGAAAGCCCAGCTTTTAAATGCTTTTTTTTTATGATGAGTTAATATGCTTAATAGCACTAGAGTGCAGGAAAAACATCTATTAGCATTGTCTACTGAGCATTGTGTTTTTTTTTTCTTTTTTTTAGAGACTATGTCACTTGCCTGGTTTTTAGATTACCATCCACTGAAAAATGAAATGATCTTTTGTCTCTATTGTTACACTCTAATCAAACAGCACTAATCTTGTTACTACTCTGTCAGCTTTCTGCAGGGCGAAATGATGGCCAGAACAAACTGGAAGTGAGAAGAGGCAGAGGGATGTCAGAAGGAAACTGCAGAGCTCAGGGAAATGCATGCTGTAATGAATGGCTGCTGCAGTTTCTCTAAGATTAGAGGATTACTTGGTGTCATATTTCCAGAAGTGTTCCTTTACCCAAAAGGATTGACCATAGTTTGTCTTTTGTATTTTACATCTAGGACTGGCAGTGAATTCTTGACAGACATGAAATTAAATACATAAAATTGTCAGTTCTCAATAGAGTTTAAGTTACAGTGGAAAAGACCAGTCTGTGTCTTAACTGTGCAACAGTTCAAGTCTCAGTATGAGGACTGTTTTGTTTATCTAAGGCTTTCTGGTATGTGCAAGAAATGGCTCCTAAAAGTCAGCTGTCCCTGACCAGGGCCAGCTTGCAGTGGAAAGGTTGTTCTGCGCCCACAGACTTAAGAGGATGATTTTGCTTAACATCTTGCCCTGTCATTTTTAAAGATACAGAGGAGGCATGCGCTAGTTTAAACGGAGTCTTCTCCTTGGTGTGCCTTAGAAATCGTACCCCTAATTGTACCTCTAAAAATGCCTCCTCCTAATTTTGATGCAGTTCCGTCTTTCAGTCTGACTGCAGTGCTGCCTTCCTGAGGTGACTACCTCCTCTCTGGTTTGAGCATCCCCCAGGGCTGACCTCTCGGGCTTTTCAGCTACTATTGCAACTCTGTCTCTCAAAGGCAATTTCCTTGTCCACTGCAGCGCTGCGAATGAGATTTCTTGTCTTCCGCCACAAATTCACTACCTTGTTGGGATACTTTTGATACCTGCTTACTTGACAAACATGTAAAGCCAGCAAGCTGTAGGCAGGGCATTATTTGCAATAGTGAAGGCCAGATCTTACTATTTACTTGCAAAAGAATAACTTATATCACTGAGTGCTGCTGGCTCCAGTACAGATTCTCTGTGATTAATTGTCTGAAATAATTTTTGTTTCCATTGTAGCCTCACATGTCCTCCATACCTCTAACTAATGATGTTGAAATCTCCACTTTGGAGATCATCTCTCACAAATATGAAGGCAAAGAGCAGTATGCAGTAAAGTATGCAACAAATAGACAGAAGACCTCTATAATCACAGTGACTTTTCAGTGTTGTCTTCTCATTTATGCCTGGGATTCATCTGAGCTAACTTGAGATAACTCAGGTGTCCAGTCACTCAGCATTTCACAAGCTGACCAGGGAAGAGGCACCTAAAGACAGTTTGTCTACTGCACCACAGTTGTTCTCACTTGCTGTTTTTTATTATTGACCGTAAAGGATTGAAGAACCTGAACAGTCTTACATGTAGATACCCAAATTACGTTAAACAGGTCCTTACTAAGCAGGACTTAGTAGGTCCTACTTGCCTATTCTGTCTTAGTTGCAAGGGATTTAGTTGCATGCATGGGAATCTGGGTTTTCTTTTATTTGTCAGTAAATTTCTGGCACCTAGTAATGCCCTTGTGATGAATGAATATTCACTTCTCATAAAAAGTTAATGCAGCACGATTCACTGTTAATATTTTAAATTTTTAACTCTTGCAAATAAGGTTTTATGGTAAGTTTCTCTTTTGCTGAAATAACATTAAAATTTACCTTCATGTTTAACTAAGGAAAAAGGACACATTTTTATTTGACAATAGATTTCAGAAGAGCAATGAAGAGAGAGAAATAAGTGGAAAATAGCATGCAATTGCTTGTGAAAGGCAGAGCAAAGTCACAGTATTGGTCATGTTGCCAAACCTCCTCTTAAAAGTATTGAAGGCTGCCAGTGTTCTCATGTGGGAACAGTAGTGGACTATTCAAATATATTTCTCAGATAAGCAGGAAAGATAAAAATATAATTCCCTCTGCAGCTCTTTTTTCAGTTTTATGTCACTGAAAACTTTCATTCCAATCCTTCATCTGGAGATGTGCACTTTCCACTCATGCTGCCAGTATTGCTCGTCAGTTAGCTCATTTGTTGATACTATTGCTGCAATTCAAAGAAGATCAAAACAAAAGGACTGACAGAGGAGAAAGAAGAAAATTATAGGAGGAAATAAACAGATCAGGCAAGTAAGTGAGGGAAAAAATAGGGAGAAAAGTTTTGGAGAAAGACACAGAAAAGGCTTTACAGAAAGCATAGTTGTTGAAGTCTTATGTATGAAGAAGCCTTGATGGTCTGCCAGTCATTCAGCAAAGAAAATAACAGTGGCTAATAGGAGAGGTTAGTTAATGTATTGTGTTATCCTTCAAATCACAGCGTTTTTTAAAACCATATTTTGTTTGTTTTGCTTTGAAACATCTAGTTTTCAAGATCTTTTCCTATGTCAAATATGTGCACAGCATGTAGACATACATTTATTTGATACTGGGATTATTAGATCTTTCCATTAACAGTATGCATCATTACTAGGTAAATGCATCACCCGCTGCAGGAAATCCTTCCTCCTCCTGCTCCAAGGAAGCTGTCCTTGCAACTGCTTCACCAGCACTGCCAGACCCCCACATGTCCTGTTTTCCAAAACATAGAGATGAGACTCTCTGTCTTCCTGATGCTCAAGTGTGGCTTTTTAAGCCCTTGACCCTGTCCTGGCTGCCACAAATTCTCATTTTGGGAAAGGGATTGGAGCACATGAGAAGTGCTCTCTTTCTGCAGGAAGGCTGTGAATTTAGGAAGTCAAGCTGGGACTGTTCCTGCACCTCCAGATCTCTTTTCTTGCCCCGTGAATGGTGTCAGGTTTCTGGGAAGAGAAGGGAAAGAGGTTCTCAGTTCATGGATATCACTGAGTGAGTAGATTCATGCAGGTCAGGATGAGCTCCTGCTGCAAAGCTAAAACTTTATGCGTTGTCACCCATCTACTCGCAACTTCGCCAGAAAATTTTGTCCACAAGAAATTTGAAAATTGTGATATGGTAGTGAGAAAACACCAAGAAAGCGGTGGCTGCATGTTCCTGTTATTCCTGCTGCCCCTTGCTCTGCTGAGGAGGCTCTTTCAGGGCAGCACCCTGTGCTGAGGCAAGGGCTAGAAACACCATATGGTGACTTACAGCCTGGAGAAGCAGCCACTGACCTTTGGTGGGATTGGTGCTGGGATTGGAGACAGTATTATGTGTCTCCATGGGCAACATTTTGTCAGCTTTGCTTTTGAACCTCTTTGCGTGGCTGAAAAAATCCTCAGAAGTCACAAGAGTACTTGGAAGCCATGTGCTGGTGGCCACTGCTGTGGGCTTTAGCCAGTTCCCTTCTCCCATCTGTCAGAGCAAAGGGAAAGGCCACCCTGGGTTTTGGGCATAGAAAGAATTCCTTGGCACCATCTACTGCTGAGCACTGGAATCAAGAATTTTGTTGACTTGCCTTTCTGCTCATGATTTGAAAGCTGGTATAACCATATAGAGATACAGGAACTGAGAGGGAAGCTCAAGACTCATGGACGCTCCTGCTTCCATCTCTTACTTAGCTCCTACAGGGAATCTGAAAAGACAGTTAAAGAGTTGCATACAGAGCTAGTACTCCCAAAAGATTCTCAGTAGGGTGAATAAGGCTCTTTATTAAAACTGTAGGTGACAGCAGTGGAGCTGAGAGTCGCAATGAACTTCCATCCACTATGATGCTACAACTGAATTAAATGATGGAGTCACAAGATCAGGTAATGTCTCTGAGAAGACATGCAAACCACCAAACTTGTGAAGGTGTGGGACATGGGTTTGGAGTGGAGAAGCAGCAATGTATGATAAGGAAATATTTGCCTATCAATCAGACACATTAATGGGTGTGTAGGACCAGTAGAGGTAGACTACTCATCATCAATGTTAACATGAGGAAAGTTTAATTTTCTCTTTAGAGTGAAACATTATTTTTCCCAAGTTGATGCTGTGGTGGAAGCATGGCATACTAAATGCACCCAAGGCAGGCATTTTTCTTGGCCAGAGGAGATTTCAGTTAGCAGTCCTTTCCATGGCAGGTCCTTGGATTTGCTGGGAAAAGGCATACCTTTCTTAAAAAGTCTATTTTCTAGCTGGTCCAAATGTGAAGAGTGGCACTTGTGGCTCCATTCATCTGCAGTGAGAAGCTGTTTTGAGTGGTTGGAGTTTAGGGGGTGTGTAGATAGCTTGGTCATGTAACAAAAGAATGTAGCATCCGTAAAAAGACTTTTCCTCCCATTACAATTTAGTTCCTGTAATAACCTTTATTTAAGAGTCTTCTCAAGGGCTTTTGAAGAGGTCTCTATATTGGCTGTATCACCATCATCGATGTGGTTTTTGGCAACCTGCTCAAATGCCAGCAGCTTAGTGAGGAAGGTTCATGTGCCACACTGACTTGTTCCCTTCAGCTTGTCTCTATCTGCATGCTCCATATTCTTGTTTGTAGTTGCGGATTCCATCGTTTTGCCAAGGATGCAGTGAGTGTCACCAGTCTGTCACCAGTCCCTCGCAGAGCCCTCCATGCAGATGGGAGTTATACTGTCAGTCTTTTGGCAAGGTGGTTGTTTGAATGGCAGGCTACACACTTGCCTTTCACGTCCGAGTTCCTCTAGAGCTCTCATGTGAGTACCAACCAATCCCGAGGATTACTGGCATCTGGTTTAGTACTGTCTCCATTGCAGCTGTGCTCTGTGATAGCTGCACTATCCGTTTGACTGCTTTGACACACTGCAATAAGGCAATCAGTAGGTCCTGAGCTGAGATCTAGTGACTGCATATGTCACTAGCAGAGATTCCTGAATAGTTTGATCTAACCTGACTTAATATGTCATTTTCTTCACCTTAATATATATAGCTGTGTGGAAGGGAACTATACCCTTTCATAAGACACAGCCTTTATAAACTATGACTATACAAAATGACTCAAATGAAGCCAAACTCCTGTGTTTTGTTATTCATGCATACCTAGAGACTATTAAGCAGAAAGTGGCCAATAGTTTCTGTTTAACTAATGAAGTCAGCAGATACTGCTGACTGTTCTGTACTGCTACTGTTCTGATACTACAGAATGCATGTAATTGCTTTCTTTGCAACTAGTAGTAATCCACAGTTACCATGAGTTATTTTGCTTTATACCAGAGAAAGTCTATCTTCATGTATCTTCATGTTTCTCTATGTATAAGAGAAAGTCAGGTGATGAAGTGAATGCTTTAATTGTCTCCTTCTTGTAAGTCCTTAGCACTCACAGTTGCCATCTCTTTTCCAGGCACACAGTCTTCGTTCTTGCCTTGGAGCACTAACATCACGTGCTGCAGCTCATTTGTTAATACCTCTGTGCCAGAAGAGAATGACTAAGCTGTGTGGGAAGGAAAGGTGCTCAGCTCAAGGTTGTCTGCTACTTTCATTATGTAAAGTTTTGTTGTAAAAAGATATTTTGACTAAAAGTAAGAATATTTAGATTGACAAAACGTAATTGTGTCTCAAAAGAAATGCCTGAGCCAACAGCGTTCTTCAGGTCTTCTCTGCAGACTCAGAGAAGTGGAATGTCAGCACAGACATTTTCAGAGGAAGTCTGTATAGTACCAGACTGGTTCTTTTTAAAAGGCTTTGAGTATCCATTACTAGTGAAGTAGCAGGAAGGCTGCACATATGCTAAGGTTCAGTGCTTTGGAAATTCCAGTGTATTGGAACAAACGATTAGCATAGTAAAGCTTGATTAATCTAATAAACGATGTTCTAACTAATGATAATTTTAACCCAACATTAGAGATCTAAATTTGCTTTAGTTCAATGTTTGAAACTGCAGAATTTCATACTGGGTGTCTGTTTTTCACCTTCCTCTTGCAGTATGCTGTTACAGAAAGAACTGCTTTGAGGAAATGTACCAGAGCCTTGAACAAACTAGAACACAGTGTTCCCATGACTTCAGTCGTGTTTTAAAACCTGTTTGTACAGATGTAGTTAACTAGAAGCACATAAAGTGTCCTTTTTTTCTTGAAGTGGTTGCTAATTAAGAGAGTGGGATTAAATCATCCTGTCTCTATCTAGTGCTTTTGAGTTTGACATTCCTTACCCTTCTAATTAAGAGTGAACATTTGCAAGGAGATATTGATATTTCTGGGTGTACTTATTAACTCATAAACAGTCGGGGTGTGAAAGGCATCAGACTGACTGCTCTCTTGTGATGGGGAATTAAATACATGCTGCTGCTCATGCCCAGAAAACAAAATAGTTGTGCACTAACTATTAACAAATATTATTTTAAATGACAACAAAATATTTTGATTGAAGCATCCCCAGTTAGAAATAGGAGGATAACATTCACAGGCTGCTATCTACAAGTCATGACCATTATATCAGTGTTTAGCAGTTAGGCATACTTTTCTCTGGACAGTCAAAAATTGCCATTTTTGTTCATGCCCTTACGTACTCAGCCCATTCTTCCTCTAATTCATTCTAATTGTGTGACTTTGTGTGCAAATTATTAGCAGTTTCTGAAATTTTGAAAACTGAATGTGACTGAGACTTTGGTAACAATGACAATAGAAATGGGTTTAGATTCTTCATTTACTTGGTTGAGATGATAACTTTTTATTGTTACCTCTTTCCAAAAATCAGAACTTGTGCTCATGTTTTATATACATCCCATAGGAATTTAGACTGGAAAATGAGAAGCTAAGAGTAGATCTAAGTAGAAAAGGACAAAAAGGATTAGGAGAGAGATTCTCTTATATTTTCTTATCTCAAAAGGACTGCTTGTCTGCAACTCTCTTGCGAAACTGTGTAGCACTAATATCATGCGAGCATAGCAGGGTGACTAGAAGTCCAGAAAATTGTTGAAGAATCAATCACACATGTTATATACAGTAATAATAGTGTAATAATTAAGGTGGCTTCGTTTCTCCTTGGAGTTAAATTCTGTACATAGCAACAGCTATGCTACTTTTGTGGAGAAGAGAGTGAGATGGTTGAGCATTAGCTGACTGGTCTTACAAGGTACTTTAATTACCTGAGCAATAGTTTCAGATATCTTATATAAGCTGAAGAGGACACAAGATGGATGGGAATGCTTGCATCATCTTCTTGCTTGCCATTTCTGTGCAAAACTATCTTTATTCTGAGCAGATCCATAGCCCTCAGTTCCCAGACCACTTGCTTCTCTGTCCCTTTTCTTCCACCAGGCTTCTGTAGCTGGCCTCTGCACCTGCTTTTCACATGAAAGACTCTGTATAAAGTGCAAATTTCTGGCAGTGGGAGCAGAGGCAGAAGGATACCTTTCCAGATGCCTTTGCTTATGCAAAGTTCTGTTTCATTGTCCTTTCTTGAACTCACTGGAGAGTGGTGCTGGGCATTACTATACTGCTCATAATAAAATGTCCTCAGCTAATCAACGCTCCCTTCTGGTTTAAAAAGGCCAGCTCTGTGTACTCTGAAAGCCTTTTCTGTTTTCTCTAGGCTAATAAGAGATAAAGCTGTTTTCTGTGATTTTTATGTACACTGTACAGTGAAATGCTGCGTTGCTTGTTCATCTCCTTACATGTTATTTAAGAGATAATCTCTATTGATTGGAAATATATGCAGCCATAATTAACCCTGAAATGAATTAATAGCTAGTACAGAGATGAAGCATTTAATCACCATCAAAAGCTGTCTAGTGTGTTCTGTTACAAAGCATTTTTTGCTGTTCTGTAGCAAGTCATAAAAGGAAGAAAGAAAAATATGTTTTGTGTGTGCCATCAAAATGCTGGGGTGACCATGGTGTTTTGAGCTGTCTGCTCTGTGACTTAATTGTTTAACACATGATATATTTGACAGCAACCCTGGACTAGAGTCAGTCCTGTAAGTAAGTGATTCCCTTAGAGGTCAGAGGACTGCTATCTGTTAGCCTTGGGTCAACTTTGCTCAGTCACACATTTGTCCTCTCACAAATCTGAACCAAGGGTTGATTTCAATTCAATTTCTCTCCCATCGAGCTCCTTGTCTTTAACTTGTGAGTTATTTTTTCCAAAATAGTTGATTTCCTCCTCTGTTTTAGGAAAATGCTCAAGAACTGAATTATTTATGTTATGCTGACATCATACCACTTCATTGGAGACGGGAAACTGAATGAATATAAGGGTCAGTCAAATAAATTATCTTGAGTTACTGAGTGAAGGGACTTTAAATAACACAGAAGAGAAGCATCATCAGTGTCCCGTAGATGCCTCTTCAGCCCTCATGTCCAAGCAGAGATTGCATCCCTGCATGCTTCCAGGATTTCGGTGAAACTGATGCTATGCACAAGCATGATTTGTTGAGCTGGGTTTTTCCTGAGCTTATCCCCAGAAAGCTCGTGTGTGCAGGTCAGTATAGAACTGATGTTGAGCTTTGCCAGGCTTTCTATCCCACAAGACTTTATTGTATTTGAAAAACTTTATCACAGTGGGGAAAATTTCCTCTATATAACACTAGATACAATCCTACCCTTCAATTCCCTCTCCTTTAAAAAAGACTGTATAGCTCAAATTTCCTACCATAATTCGTGACAGAATCACCAGGTAGCAAAACTTCAATGTCGCTTGACAAAATTCAATTTCTTTCTTCATTTTGCTTCTGGTTTCTTTAGAATTAGTTTATACTACTGGAGTAATTTTGTAAAGATATTGTTAATGTGATAAATAAAAAAAAAGAAAGAAGGCGTACAGTGTGGTCAGAACAACACTGTCACTTTACCTTCTATTCTGGGCAGACAGAAGCACATCATCTGTTTCTGACTTGGGAACTCATTACTCAAACTTATATATTCCTACTTTTTGTTTAGTGTTAACCTCATTCAGTGTAAATTCTTAGTAGATTGTTACATTACTTTTCTGAAACCTCTGCTTTTTTACCTATGTCTTCAACTTGTCTCTCTGCCATATGCCTAGAACAAGTCTTAGTGACATTTTTGTTCTGCTTCCATGAAAAAGGTTTCTGAAATTTAAAACTGATGACACATGAAAGGAAAACAATAGACCAAGGCCTGGGATTCAGATTTCCACAGAGTAGTAGATGCAAATCAGTACTTGATATTACTTCGGATGCATAAAATAGTTATTAGTTCAGCATCTGACATTCCAAACAGCCTTTTTTTTTTTAATAGCCAGATAACCAGATTTTTAAGCTTTTGTGCCATACCCTAAAAATTGTTATGAAAGTTCATCAGAGTCAAGAAAACTAAAATCAGTATGACAGTAACTCTGTCAGTGTTCTTATCCAGGTTGCTTCTCTTAGTCAAGAGAAGAAGAGGACTAGTCAAGATGCATCAGTAGGTGCTGATGAAGCAGCCAGTGATATCATGATAAACAGGAGAAATCCCTGGTGACTGGAAAAAAGGCAAATATTATATCCATCATCAAAAAGGGGAAGTAGGAGGATCCAAGTACAGAACAAACAAACAGGCCTATGGTAGTCCATGTGGAGATTATGGAGCCAATGAAAGCCATTTCTGGGCAAACGAAAGATAGGACTCATTTGGAACAACCAGCTCAGATATATCAAGGAAAAAATATGTCTGACCAATCTCATTGCTTTCAGTAATGAAATGACCAGCACAGTGGATGGAATGAGAGCAGCAAATGTCATTTTCTTTTACTTTAGCAGTGGTTTGACATAATTTGCTAGAGTTTCACTGTAATCGAGATGAGAGATGTGGACTGGCAGATGCATTACAGGTTAGGTGAAGAACTAGTTGTTCCATTGAGTCCAGAGAATAGTGATCAACAGATTAATGTCTAACCGCTGGCTGGCTGATGGTCCTGGACACTGGAGGTGTTAGTGTGAAACATCTTGACCAATGGCCTGAATGACAGAGCAAAGGACACCCTTGTCAGTTTGGTGCATGACACCAAACCAGGAGAGAAGTTCAGCGTGGTGCAGAGCAGAGCTGTCATTCACAGAGATTAGAACAAGAGGAAGGAACTGCCTAATAGGAATGTCATGATGCTCAGCAAATGCAAAGTCCTGCTCTTGGGGCTGAACGACTGTGTGCAGCAATATTGCCTGGAAGCTCTGCAAAAAAGGGCCTGGACATCCTCGTGGCAAAGCAGCACTGCCTCCTTCTGGAAATACTGCCTACCTCTGTAATGGGCTGCATTAGGAAGAGAATGCCCAGCAGAGAGATGAATGATTCTTCCTCTGTATGTGACATATCTGGAGTACTGTGTCCAGTTTGGGACCCCAAATAAAAAGATTGGCAAACTGGAGAGAATACTGTAGCTTAGAGGGCCACCAAGATGGTCAAAGACTGGAGCACATGATGTACAAGGAAAGGCTGTGTTACAGAGAAGACAGAGACAGATTCATTTCAGACCTGAACAGGTAAAGGATGAAGACAGCCAAGTTTCAACTAGATATAATGAAAAAAAAAAATCAGTGAGGTTAATTAAGCACTGGATTATGTTGCTTAGAGATCCTGTGGAACCTCTTTTCCCAGAAATTTTCAAAACTCAACAAGACCCTGAAGAAACTCGCCTAAGTCTGCAGTTAGGTCTGCTTTCAGCAGAGGGTTGAATTAGAAGACTTGCAAGTCTTCCAAGGCATTTCCAACCTGAATTGCTTTATGATTCTCTTAATTTACATTTTGCTCCAAAAGAGCTAGCAGGTGTCTACCCAACCTAGAGCTATTTGGATTCTAGCTATTCCTCCTAATCATTTTTCCAACTCTTACCTCTTTTCTTTCTTTAACTAAATTACTTGTGACAATGAATTTCTTTTCTTTACAAAGGGCAAATGCCCAGACTGTACTCGGTGGCCTGGTATAATAACATAACCAAAGTGATTCTGGAATAGAGATTACTCTGTATGTCTGTTGTTGATATTGGAGGCACTAGGCCTTTTCTGAAATCATGTTGGACTGATATGACAGAAAGGAGTCAAACCAGAGATCTGCTTATTCTACAGCAGAAAATAAGTAACCATAAGTCAGTAAGACTTTTTTCATATCCTGTAGAAGGAAGGTAAAACCTTGGTGAGAGGGGAGAGGGAGAAATGATTTTTAAGTTGTAGTATATCTCAGCAATGGGTAAGAAAGAGTGTTTTAAAATCTATCCATCTGCCATACCTTCTCATACAGGGTTTGTTATTTCTAACACTCCCTCCTTAGCATCCCCCATGCTGTTTTTTTCCAGTTTTAGCAGTGAGAGATTTTTTGAATGACAACCTCAAATCTTACTGCTCGCAGCATTTCCTTGTGTGTCCTTTTCTGTTACAGCTGGAACTAATAAATTTTTCTCTGTAGCTGCACTATGTGTAAACTTGCATTCTAGATATATTCCTTAAAATTTCAGTCTTACAGGCCAAGGAAAACTTACCATAATAGAGTCACAGGAGGCTTTAATGCACCTATCACAAAAACACGTATATGCCCATCTTGGTCTTTGCTGGCAGGGGCATACCATGGCCTACCAAAGGCATGACCATCTTTACCATGAAGTTTCTCAAGTCTTGTCCTCAAGTATTCATTTGATAATGTTGGTGAAGGGACCTATTCAGTAGTGGCATGCATCTCTTCAGCCTACCCCAAATTATTAACACTTTGACTGCTGCCTACTTGACTCTTCTGTGTTTCTTGGTCATCAACTAATTTCTTACCTGTACCTACCTAATCCTAATATCACTTAGGTTAGGTCTAACTTCAAAGTAGGTGAAAATGAGTTGAATTTTGCACATGCCATGCTCAAGTGAGCACATCTTGGGGCACAGTAATTGTTATGCTGTTGGGTTAGCAGCACCAGCCGCTGCCTCCCTGCTGCATTAGCAGCATTCAGGCTCCATCCATGCCTCCTACAGGCCTCCTGGCTCAGGTTGAAGTGCTGGTTAACTCAGGCCAAAGAGCTCAGTGTGTAGGTAGAAGCTAAGCAGTGGGAAACGTGAGTTTTGTCTTGACCTAACAAAAAGACAAATTTGTCTCATGTTCTTGCACTTGGAAGAAAAGCAATTTTAACCCATCTCTATAAATATCCCTTTTTATTTCCTTCTTTTTCTTCTTCTTTCCCTACTCTCAGGCTCTCAGGCTTCTCATTAGCTCCAGAGTATGATACTATATAGTACAGCTAAAAAGTGGGAATGCTTTTTATTATAGATTGGTGTATTAGTAGCTATATCAAACTGCTTTTATGATAACAGCCTGTAGAGCTATGCCATTATATAGCAGAATGTCTACAAAACTGCTTTCTCTATTGAAAGAACCAGGCTCTGTTTTGGTTGATGGCCTTGAGGACACTAGGCTGAGCAAATAAGGTAGCTGCCCTGAAATGTTCTTGTCCTAACTGGACCTTCTTCAGAGGGAAATGTAAGGTTTTAGACTGGAATGTTAGTACTTCATTGAAAGGATAGTTAAATGTTGTAGAGAGAAGCTAGGTGTGTAAATACCAAGGATACTGTTATTGGCACAAACTGACACAGATACACTTCTCAAGGAAATGTCTTTCCCTGACCAATATTTCAGATTTTACTGTTGCTAATCATCCATGACCACCTAATCAAAACTGGTTATCGTTGTATAGGCATCCTACAGCTTACATTAGCTGAGGCACGCTACTGATTTTGTTGCAGCAAAACAGGAGTGGCAGTGCCTGCAGTTGCAGGGACACATTCTGGATCACACTTCACTGGGATTTTAGCAAGTGCAGCAAAGCAAACAGCCCCATGTTAGTGTAGTCTATAACAGACGCAAACAGTCTGAAAAAACAAATTTGATTCATGTACAGAAGTACCCAAGACAGGCTCATTCTGGGGGTCAGTGAAAACCAAGAGGACAACTAAAAATAAATAACTTATTTGGCTTTATCTGTCTTCATATCTTGTTTTGAAGAAATAACTGTTTTATGGCTACTCCTATCCTTTTTCTACTATACCTGTCATCTCCATCCTCACAACAATATATAGATCATTTTTAAGCATGAACCGAACATCTAAAACACAGTCTGCATCTCTTCTTTTTCATGGAATTATTTATCTTTATTTTCTTGAGTGATAGTAACTTAATTCAGTACAGTAACTTCAGTCAAAGTCCAAATCAAGAGTGGTGCAGTTTTTTATCAATAATGAACTTTTGCACATAGTTTGTATTGCACTTACAGCTTTTAAATCCTGTCCATGGATCTATAATTCTGAAAATGTAGACACATTAAAGATGAAAATCCTAAAACATATTTGGAAGAGGTATGATTAGACTCTGGGTAATGGGTACAAACTGAAACACAGGAAGTTCTATCTCCATGTGAGAAAGAACTTATTTCCTGTGAGGGTGACAGAGCCCTGGAACAGGCTGCTCAGAGAGGCTGTGGAGTCTCCTTCTCCGGAGATCTTCCAAACGCACCTGGATGCCATCCTGTGCACCGTGCTCTGGGTGTTCCTGCTGGAGCAGGGGGGTTGGACTAGATGATCTCTGGAGGTCCTTCCAACCTCAACCATTCTGTGATTCTGTGTAAAGCATTGCCTAGAAATATAAGGAAGTGACTATAAGCCCCTAATAGAATATGGTTCTTCGTTTTTTCTGACTCACGTGGTTGGAACTTACTCAAATCAAAAGTGCAGGGGTAGTGTGAAAAATACGCCAGTGATATGCAGAAGCACTTACTTTTTTGAGGTCTGCCTATATTTCTGATGTTAGACACAGAGAATGTGGTCATGAAAAAGAAATCCACACCTATATGATGATTTTCTTTTTCACCTTTATTCATATATCTTTGGTTCAGCAGTATGTTAAGGCAAAAATATCATGTAAGTTGTCATGCTTGCTTCTTGTAGATTAGTGAGAAGAGCCAAAAAACTGAAGAAATAATTATCAGGCCCAGTCCAAATGTGAAGGATGAGAGATGAAATTTGGAACTATATATGTTTCTTTTTCCAACTTTGTTTCTCATACAGTGCACAGTGCATACAGTGCACCTGGGGAGAAACAACCCTAGACATCAGTAGGGGCTGGGGACCAACCTGCTGGAGAGCAGCTCTGCCGAGAAGGACCTGGGCGTCATGGTGGACGACAGGTTGACCATGAGGCAGCAGTGTGCCCTCGTGGCCAAGAAGGCCAATGGCATCCTGGGATGCATTAAGAGGAGCATCTCCAGCAGGTCGAGGGAGGTGATCCTGCCCCTCTACTCAGCCCTGGTAAGGCCACAGCTGGAGTACTGTGCCCAGTTCTGGGCCCCCCAGTACAAGAGGGATGTGGAGCTGCTGGAGAGAGTCCAGCGCAGGGTGACTAGGATGATCAGGGGCCTGGAACATCTGCCCTATGAGGAGAGACTGAGGGAGCTGGGCTTGTTCAGCCTGGAGAAGAGAAGGCTGAGAGGGGATCTGATCTGTGTCTACAAGTGCCTCAAGGGAGGCAATGAGGAGGATGGGGCTGGCCTCTTTTCACTGGTGGTCACTGACAGAACCAGAGGAAATGGCCACAAATTGAAGCATAAAAAGTTCCATGGGAACTTGACGAAGAACTTCTTGACGGTGAGGGTGACAGAGCACTGGAACAGGCTGCCCAGAGAGGTTGTGGAGTCTCCTTCTCTGGAGATCTTCAAGACCCGCTTGGATGCAGCCCTGTGCCACGTGCTCTAGGTGGCCCTGCGTGTGCAGGGGGGTTGAACTAGATGACCTCTAGCGGTCCCTTCCAACCTTAGGCATTCTATGATACATAATCCTTGAAAGATATACTGCTGGGAATACATAAACATATATGGGAATATAAACCTTACTGTCCTCATGCTGTGAAAGGCTGAAGCTGTAGCTTCCAATCAGTACTCTAACTAAACAAGAGAGCTGAAAAATTAAGGCTGACTTAATTGCAATCAAATAATATGTTAACTTGCATGTCTCTGCTTTATCACCTCATCACAGATCTAAAGAAGCTAACCAGGAGGGAATGCATTATCTCTCTGAACTGGTAGATATTTTTGAAGTTTGAAGACGATGTGTTCTTTCAAGGAAGGTATGCAAAACAGCTTTTCTTTCTTTCCAAGACAAAAAAGGAAACAGTAATGCTTCTTATCAAGGCTCACCAGGTTTATGGCATCAGCAGCGTATGTAGTGTATTCTTCTAAGGGTAACTTCATATCTAATAGCAGATAGATACAGAAATATTTATATAGCACCAAAGGGCATATTACTAGCTGACTTCTTTGATGCAAGATAAATTAATGGGTACAAAATATATGAATTCAAAACACTTGTACTGCCCTTAAGGTGTAGAAAGTCATAATGTAGCTTCCAAGATAAAACACTATCCTATTAGATTCCTTCTGCTGTCAGCTGCTCTCTTGAAAATAATTCCTCTAAGGAACTTTATAATCCTGGTACATTGTGAGAAAAGCTTCACATTGCAAATGGGGGAGCTAAAAATGGCTTCTTAATCATGCATTTCCATTACAAAAGTCCTTCTCTATCTTTCTACATTGTGAAGGAGTAAGTGCAGTGTGGTGCCAGTATTTTATATAACAGGCTAATGACTGTTACTTTGCATTGGAGAAGACAGGACTCCATGTTTAGTTTGACTTCTTCGGTCCTGGAGAATGCTGCCTTCCTTAATTCGGCATGGCCTAGCCCTCATGACAACTCCTAGGGAAGAGCTCTCCTCTTGTTGGACTAATCTATAGAGATGAAAGCAGGATTCAGTCCTGTCTGTGTGCGTGCGTGCTCTGTGTGTGTGTGTGATGTGTGAGAGAGAAGATAAAAGGGAGAGGATGCCTGGGTGCGTGGCTGCAGCCCAGCACTGCAAATGGTTGCAGCTCCCCAGGCACTTTCTGCGTTTAGAAACAGTACTTTAAATGAAAGGTTGGGTAATTAAAAAGGTGAGCACTGCTTATACTTTCTTCCTCCACAGCTAAAGTGGACAGAGGTGGTGTCCATGCACACATCTACTTGTGCCTTTTTATGCCTTTTTATTTGTTTCAAGCACAAAGAAAGCAATATGAAAGACACTCAAATACACTGAAAGTAGCCCACGTGTTTTTGTGTTTCTAGGTCATAGTTATAACATTAACTTTCCTTCCAGATCTCTTAGGTGTTTATATGTTATGTTCTTAAGTGTGTGTTTCTCGTGATCAGAGTGCATTTATGAACTGAGGGCAAGGATTATTTGCTTGTCCTACACACTGTTCCACATTAGTCCATGGATATGTAAAAATGGATGCTTGTAACAGGTCAACATATTGCATTTTCATCATGACGTAAGATGATGATATTCCATTGAATGTATCTCTATTAAGATTGTGTGAATAGCAAATAATAAGCTTAAATATTGCACCTTTGTCCTCATCGTGGCCATATTACCGCTTGCATTTGCATTCTGAAAACTATGCAGAAAGGTTGTACCCACAAGAAAAGCTGTCAGAAAGCAAATGTGAAACTTGTACTGTGGGGATGTGAATTGGTGGGATGTGAATTTTCAATTTGGTTTCTGTGAGCACTGGCACCTGCACATTAAGCACATCCTTCAGTCTCGCCCTAGTCAACAAAACACTTCAGGATTCAGCAAAGTGCTCTCCTGAACTGGGGCCTTCAACTCCAATCTTGAGCGTGCTGCAGGCAGTGGGAGCTTTGTCAACAGTGGCAAGGTGAGCAGCCTCAGCCCTCCAGCTTCAACATATGGAGAAGTGCCCTTAAAACTTTATTTCACTTTGCCAACCTTGGCTGTCAACATCCTCTCCTACTGCAACTCTCCTTAAAATGCACCACTTCAACACTCTGTCTTCTTCCGCCCCTTTGTATTAAGGGCAAGGCTAAGGTAGTGGTGCAGTACAGCATGCTGCTTGTTTTCCAGAGACGGTCTTTCCTGGTTCATTCCCGCCCCGATGCCTCCGAAGGCCTCCCACTGCCACCGTGGGATGTAGTGCTGCCCCAGCAGGCCTACACACAGAAGGTTTGGCACCAAAAGTGATTTGTCATTGGCATCAAGCATCCTACCTCAGTGTACCTTGACTCAAGCTACAAGATTCATGAGGCTGACGCTCTCTTCCACAACAGTTTTATACCATTTTTATCTACCACTGGGTCTAATCACCCCAAAGATGAAGTGTTTTTAGAAACGCAGCCTATTTTTCTCTATTTCTGTTAAATATGGAATAGGTAGTTTTCATGTTATTCAAACACTTGCTGAAGGCTGAGACTGACCCAGGACAGGAAGTAAGCATGGGCTTATCCTAAACTACAGTATTCAACTCTGAGTCATGTAAAAGAGAATTGAATACAGGCTTAAATGCCTTTGTGAATTAAGGCTAAAATGAGGTTCCATTAATTTACTAATATTTTTCTCTGGATCCACAAGCAAGGGCACTTAGTAAAAAGTAGGGATGGAGGTACCATGGCCTGAAGCATTAAAGATGACGTCATTTTCAACTTCTGTACTTCTGACAGTGCAGTTTAACTCACTTCTGGGTGCTTTAGTTCTTCCAAAAATATGATTTTAAAAACCAATTATTCTTTGAGTTAATTATCTACTGTATTTGTTTAATATGAAAGTCAGATTAAGTGAAAACTGCCTTTTAGAAGTGCTGGATCAAAAAGCTTGTTTTATCTAGGGCTGACTTTTTTCCCTCTCAGGTTTAATAACTTTGTAGTCACCAAAAGGAGTCAAAGTTCTCATTTTCAAATGCAAATAGTGTGGCAACAAAAGGCACCATTTTGTTTTTACTATGTCTCTTGTCATTGACACAGCACTCACATAGCAGCATTTTTGTCCTGAATGTAATTAATAGTGATTTCAAGAATATTTAATAACAGTATCCTTGCTTAAGAAGATTGACATCCATGACCATTATTGAATTAACCTCCCACTTTCAAACTCAGTCAGAACTGAAGTGTAAATTTTAACATGCAAGTTGCTTCCTCAGCAACATATTTCAGTCAATTTATAGAAATATTCTACAGTTACTTTTATTCTACATGTCTCTGTTTTTATTCTAATTTAGAAGCAAAGGGAGGTTAACCTGGATTAAAAGGAAGCACAATAGACAAAGTATATTCTATTACATGTCTGAACCGTTTGCAGTTTTGAGGGATATTGAATTTTTGAGAGATGGATTTCTAATTGAACTTAAGGAAATATTTACCACCGCTATATTTTATTAAACATAAACAGTGGTACAGAAGGCTAATTTTTTTAAATTAACTGTTAAAATATCCAGTGTTACCTTTCAGTCTTCAGTAGAAAGTTCGTCTAGAAGCAAAGATTAGCACAGTTAATACCAGTGAGAAACCTTTTGCTTCAGTTAGAGATAAATAAGATACTCAGGTAAATGAGAACTGATGACAGTATTGCTGTTTTTTTTTTTTTTTCTTTTCTGTCTTTCTTTAATGGGAACAAGGATGAGAAGAGAAGCAAGGGAGCTACATGCCACTCAGCTTAATTTTAATACCTAGAAAGATTCCGGGACAAATAATTCAGAAACCTTTTCATACATATCTGGAAAAATAATAATGAGATGAGTTGCCACCACCTTTGTTATCATGTAACTTGTTCTTGGCAAATCCAATTAATTCGCTTTATAGCAGGATAAGAGCCTTTGTATGTAAAATGGTCTTGATTCTTAGTAAGGCTTTTCACACCATTTAATATGATATTCACTAGCCAGCTACAGAGATACAATTTATGAAACAAACCTAGCCTATAAGCAAAATTATGTCTAAGAAAAACATACCAGCAGTTTCATGACAAAGAGCAGGGATATATTTATGCAGTCCTGCAGGGGGTTGTCTTATTCTCTTCTAGTCTGTGTTTTCATTAATGGTCCAGGTGATGGAATAGATAGGGTGCTTATATTTAAAAGGAGAGAAGTTCTACAAGTATGCTGTAAGGTACAAAAAGAATTGAAATTGAAAAAAATATGCTTAAAAAATCTGCACATTCAATGGGAACCACTGCAAAGTGCTGCACAGTGGCAGGAATAATCAATTGCACTAATAGGGAGTGGGAAAAACAGATTAAAGAGCATTCTCTGGGGAATATCTAGGCATTTAAATGGATGTGGAGCTGAACATGAGACTATGAAAACATCATTCTGGTTTGTATAAATCTGCAAATACAACCACTGTGTGAAGCAGTCCTTGCATTCTGCTCAGTAATGCTAAGGTCTCTTTTGCAGTATTCTGTTAATCTATTTGGCTTTTGGCAACAATTTCCAGAAATATTTGGACCAAACGAAGTTTAAAGAAGAGCAATAAGAACAACAAGAAATTTACTAAATATGTCTGTTAAGAAAAGACTGAAAGAACTGAAGGCCATTCACTCTAAGGAAAGAGGGACTGCAGGACACATGGTACTAGTCTTCAGTATGTAAAAGTCTGTTTCAAAAAACAAAATAATGTTATCTCAGTCCAAGGGAGTGAAATGGCAAGTTATGGCTGTAGTGAACCACTCAAATTGATTTCCTGATGGGCAGTAAGGTCTCACTGAATAATGTTTCTGAACATCTCTCTGGAGTAACCATAGGAATCCCAGCTGAAAGGCAGGCAGGCTTGCCTTCAGTGTCCATCCCTCCCTACTTACATACGCTTATTGAACAAAACCAGAGCAGGTTTGTTCACAATTATGCACACATAATTAGTTTTCTGGGTGTTTATTAATGGTGTTACTGCTGTAAAATTTAGCATGTCATTCAGTTTGACCCATCTCCTCATAAAGTTCAGATGTTATTGCAACAAAGGCAAGATAAACCCCTTTTTTTCCTCTTTCTTTTATTTTTGTGCATGAGACTTTTCCTGATGGTGTTTCTGAACAAGGAAATCAAATATACATATATTGGCTATGCTCTCTGTTATTTCTGTTTTGTTATCTTCCTCCCTCTCTTATTTCTTCAGCAAACACAGATATTTTCATATTTTCTTAAGGACACTGCGGCATCCATTTGAAGGATCAAAAAAAATCAAATTCCAACAGATGTGAAGATAATTATTTATATTGTAGGGCTCCCTTTTGTTATAGGAGAGTAAATTATTAATATAGCATTTTTGTTTCTGAAAAAAATCTATGGTAATTTTTCTACTAATCTAGTTTATTGAAATGAGTTTTATTAGACAAATTGACTCTTTCAAAAATGTTTTTTTTTTTTACTAGAGATACTTTCTGGTACCAATTAGTTAGATCTAAATTATTTTCCAACCTAATTTTCTATCATTAGTAATGCCTGAATTGAAGAGTGAGTATGTATTTTGTTCACAATTTTCTATCATCAGGTAAGTTTCAGTGGTTCCCATATCTGTGGGATGCTGATATTAATCTCTTCCAGATCTTAAAATATATGCATTTTCTTCCAGTGACAAGGAGTCTGAGATTGTACAAAAAGTGCTAGTCCTTAGGTGTCAGGTTTCTCATGTCAGTTAGTCACATATTTATGACTATTTTCTTACGTATCTTCTAAAAGGAGACTTAGCATTTGGAATATTGCAGATGGCAGTTACATCTGACTCAGTCAATACAAACCTCTAGTTTTTTTCTTGTAGAAATGAGGCCCTTCCACTTTTTAACAAAGACATTGGCCTTTAAAATGGGGATAGGGAATGAAAGGGCATTTAAAAATAGCTGAAAAAATCAGCAAGAAGCAAGATGCTGTCATTTCAATAGGACTCCTGGAACCTTCTGCAGTGTGGGATACTTGAAATCCCAATATGCAGTTTACTCATCCAAAACCTTACTCAGTCTTCAGTCAACCTCAGCTCTGTGTTAGCAGTTTTAACCTCACGTCATGTTATGGGAAAGAGCTGTGCTCCTTCCATGCTCTTTGCCAGGGATCATGCCAGTCTCTGGGGCAAGCCTGAACGGTGAGTTGCACTGGCTGCTCAGGAGCATCTGAGCTCATTGAACGTTAAATCACACATTTCCGGGAATAACTCTCGTGATGCTCTTCCAGAAGAAAATGTAAGATTTTGGCAATTCTTACAGTGAAGTATTTCCACTTTTTTACATTAAACAATGTACTAGACAAACAGTATCTGCTGAAATTGTTAAGTGGGAAAACCTGCTAAATACAGAATCATAGAATCACACAGAATCAGAGAATGGGTAAGGTTGGAAGGGACCTCTAGAGATCATCCCCTGCTCAAGCAGGGACACCCAGAGCGCGTGGCACAGGGTCACATCCAGGTGGGTTTTGAAGATCTCCAAATTATTCTTTACCCTCTCCCGACTCCCGCTCAGTAGATATTGAGGGCAATACATGGCAAGATCACTTCCAGTTTGACTTTGTGTGCCTCCTACATGTCAAAATACTGCATCCATTTTGTGCTTTCCGTCTCCACTGTAGTTGCGCCTCAAGTTCAGCGGATATTTACTCATGTCCAGGGTTGACTGCAAGGTTTATCTCTCAGACAGAAAAGGCTGAGATCTGTTTTGAGAAAATAACTTAGGAAATCCTTTTTTTCTAAAGAGAATAGGATTTGGGGACCAGATCTTGAAACGTAATTAGAAACCTAAAGATGTAATGAAGCATTCAGGAGTTTATGCAGGCCACCTAGGTTCAGTGCCTAGCAGTCCAGCGTCCGCACTCAAATGCCCGAATAACCCTAGAATAAAGTAGTATACTTCCAGTCTACTGGAAGAGGTGTCTGCAGGTAATGTACAGATCATGAGGAAGGTTAACTGCCTCCAAGGGGAGCCCTAACCACACCGCTGTAGACACTGATATTCCGTGGACTCCTAAAGCTCTCTGAAGCTCGATGAGTCACATCATTGTCAAATTTAACCTTTCTGATGGTTGTCAGGAGGCCTCATCAGCCTCACTTGGGGCTACATTGCTCAGGTCCACCCTTTGGGCCTACAGAAATGTTTCCTGCTTCTCAGAAAGACGCCTGTGGTGGGCAGGTTCATTTTTGTGACTGCAAAACTGTCATCACCGCTATATTAAGCTAAAAAGCAGCGCAGCTTACAGGATGAGACTTCGACAGAAACACTTGGCATTCAGAAATGGGCCCACAGTTTGCAAGTTCTTCATGCAGAATATACACATCCAGCCCAAACCAGCCTCTTCTTAGAACAGCATTACTGACATCAGCAACTAGACATATTTGTCATCAGAGGAGCAAGACCATGATTCAGATTTTTTACTCATTAGTTCAGGATCCTCTTGCCAATTGTTGGAAACCTTATCAGCTTTCTCCTTCACTGGTGCAGCTCACTTGTGTCAAAATGAAGGCTTTAATAGGGTGTTTTGCATTAAAATGGAGATAAACACTGTGTTTGCTGGAAGAAGAACAAGGCAGAATAAGCCAGATCTTCAACTGATATACATTTGTCACAGCTCTGTAAAGATAATGAAGCTGTACTAATTTACATTAGCTAAGAACCAGAACTGCTATATCTCATGCAGACTCCTCTGCAGATCCTCTTTATGCAGATAAGGAGAGACGCTAGTGGCAACGTGCAGTCCTGACAGCTTCCAGCACATGCTTTGAATAGGTCAAAAAACAGCCTGAATCATCCTTCCAGTGAAGATCAGTGATATGCAAGAACTAGTAGCAAGTAAAAGGTTGAAGTTTTCTGTATATTTTGGTACTCTAGGACAAAACTGCTCTGCCATACCTTTGTCCTTAAGTCATTTTTTTCCCTCTCATTTATACATGACTATTTAAAAGCCTCTCATGTGTAATTACAACCTATGTGTTTATTTCAAATCTCACTAGGGACCTTCTGTGTGTTCACTCCTTTCTCTCCTCTTGGCTCTTGATTATTTATCAATAAGGATGGTTTTGCTTGAGTTTTCTGCCTCTTCTAATACTCTCTTTCCCTCCCTGTTTTACTTAATTCTTCTGCCTACTCGGAATTTTCCTGTAATGCCACATGATAAGTGGGAGTCACCTGGCATTTATCTGCATGTATTTCTGGCAGATATCACCCTTCCTTTTAAATTGACAAAACAAAATAAATTTAAATAATCTGAATTCTGAATAACTAATAAAGGTTGAAGGGATTTCTCAGTGTTGTATTATTCGGAAAGCATGAAGCATGGACCACCAGTGGCCTTTAGGAGCGCCACAGCTGAGTCTGGAGCACTGTGGATTGACCTTTTGAGACCTAAGATATTTAGGTTTTTTGTTTGTTTGTTTGTTTTTTCTTTTTCTTTTCTGTTTTATTAAGGAGAACCAGAAGCAAAAGTATTGATGACCAGCTAAGTGTACTTGTACCTCTTATTTCCCTTCACTGGAAGTTTTGTACCGGTCTCCAACCTTGTGCTGTTCTTCTGTCTCTCTGGGTAGGTGGCTACGAAAGCAACAGCCCAACTGCCAGGGGACAGTGGAAACTGAGACACTCAAAGCCCCATCACTGAAAGCTTTGCAACAAGCAAGGGAAAGGTAAGCAAGGTAAGAAGAGGAATAAAGAGCAAATTCAGCAGAAATAAAAGTGGTTTTATTCTTCTCAGTTGATTGTCTCCCTCCCAGATATAAATTTTGTGTTCCAAGAATTCTTTGGAGTATCTTTATAAACAGAAATTTTCTGTGGGTTTGTATGTGTGAGTGCATGAACTACTTTTTTTTTTTTCTTTTAAAACTCAGTGTGGAAAGTTCCTCTAGTTCGAGCTATTTTTCTGCCTTTGAGTCAGTATATCCACTGAGATATAATATTCGTTTCATTAGTCTTGTCAGTCTTAATGCTGCTCAGCTCCATTTAATGAAAACACTAAATTAGCATGTGCAGAAGTCCTCTTTCATTAATTGATAGATGACAAAAGTTTCCTTGTTACCTGCTAGTGCACCTTCAAGGAGAGTAAGTAGAAGCAGTGGCTTAGAGTTTTTAAAAATATATTTTTAAAAAGTAATTAACAGCTAATATAAACCATTTGAGAGATAAGCAGAGGGGAATTGGTACAATCTTGTAACAAAACCTTGTTCAATTCATTTTCTACCTAACAGATTGAGTACCTACTGTTTTGTGCAGGAATATCACTGTGTACTTCAGCATAAGGATTCTCATGTTGAAGTTTTCTCTCATAGTCTCTTTTTCAGTAGACTTTTAACTTTAGATCCCATGCTTACATCTAATTGAAGAAGTACTTGAAGAAGACTGTGTTGGCTGATTGCTTGGCAGGAAGAATTTGAATTACTGGCTGTTTTCTAGGAAGTTAAAATAGAAAGTGGCAGTTTCTCATCTAATGTTGACCAGCTACCCTGTTTAAAACCAATTTGCATCAAAGGATGGGAAAGAAAGCCTGAGAGGAAATACGGAAGAACAATCTGTCGGTGACAGAAGGGCTGCAGTGATCCAGAAGTGCAGGAGACTTTATCAGGCAACAACCAACCACCCTGATCAAGAAGGAGTAAATTAAAAGTTATATGCTTTATCAGTATTGGCCTTGCATGGTTGCAGTGCTCCTAAAAAGTCAGACTTTTCCTTTTCTGGAGACATATGCCTACAAAATGTTCCGAGGGAAAAAAAGAAAAAAAAAAAAAAGAGAAGCATTAGAATGAAAGACGTAAAAGCAACTGTAAATAGTCCCTTCTGTTGGATCTAGTCAGTAAGATACTCTAAATACCAGCTTGCACATCTCCCAAGGGGTCATGTTATAAAAAAAGAAAAAAGAATGATGTGAACAGAAGGTAACTTTGGTGACTTTTTAGCCAAATCAGGAAGCTAAAGTTGTAAAATATCTCTGGTCCGATCTCACAGTATGTGTGACCCAAACATCCCAACAAACTATGCAGGGTACCAAACTGCTCAAAAATCACATTTGCTTTGGCTAGTAAGTCTGCAGCAATGAGATAAAAAGCCATGGATCATAACTTTTTTCTTTTTTTTTTCCCTGAGTTCATGTGCCCTGGAAAACCCACTGCTTTTCCAAGACAATGCATTCCTGGCTTTGTGCTGCTGCCAGACAATAGTTACTCAGACTGTACAGAGCCAAACCACATGGTGCTCGCAAATAAAGTTTTTCTTTGCAGGAACTGGATGCTCTGCAAGGTAACCTGAGGACCACTGTGCTTGCTGTGTTTATTTTTTGTTCAGATTACCTGGACTGCCTCCATGCACTTAGGGATAAGGATTAACAATGACTTGCAGCAAACAGCACAGTAGTTGTTAGTTTTCCTCTGAACTTTATAAATTCAAAGTTTATGACTGATTATCCCAAAATTGATTTTTCAGAAATATTTTTATTAAAAATATCTTATTGTTATGCTCCATATGGAAAAGATAAATATCCTATCCTCCAAACATCTTGCAGTCTACATACATGAAGCCTATGAAGGTGAGGTCATTATAAATATACCCAAAATTATTTAAATGAAAATTCATTCAGGGTTATGTTCTTGATTTCTATGATATTCTTGGTATACTGTGAAGTATATTTCAATCTGATAGTTCTTATCATGAGGCAGGGGTCTCCTGTTGCATTTCTTAGTTCTTTCTTATTATGAGTCTTTGGAAAAACACGTATAAGTGTACCATATAAAAAAGATGCATCTATGGAAGTATCTTTTAATTACGAGCATATATTTTAAATATTTTCATGAAGAGTTTAGTCTGTCAGTTTCCTATGAAAATAAATGCGTGGTGTTAAGTCTTCTGCTGCTGCTCTCCAGATAGGGACATTTTTTTCTCTTTATTTTGAACAGTTTCAGAAGAATTTAATATCATGGAGCACTATATTGATCCACTTTGGAGCTGTAGACTTTTTGAGTATGTTAGCGTGGTCACCCCTACCACATATACTTGTTGTGCCATAAGTTAGGTTCTGTGATACTTCACACTGCTGAAATTTAAAGAGTCTATTTGTAAAGACTAATAAAAAGGGCAGAAAAACTCTTTGGGTCATATTGCCTTCCCTTCACAGGTTTTATGTTGAATTACAACTGAGCAAGAAGCCATAGGAATGATATTTTAAAAGATTAATATTGCTTTATATTTTTTTGAAAAGATCAATGATGTGGGGGTAAAGTTAAGGAAGAAGAGACTGTTATCTATTTCCTCCTTTAAGTCTTATGTGAGGTAACTTCTTTTATTTGTCAGCCACACTCAGGATGGACAAAACACTACTTGTAGTACTTATGGGTTGTGCCTTTTTTCTCTTGCAGTTAACATCTCTGAACATGTAGACAGCACATTTTTTTTTCAGTTTCTTTAGGCAACTCTTTATGGGAACTGCTGGAAAACTACTTGGAAACAATTACAGAGACTATAAACAGTATAGCCATGGCTTTATTTTTCTCTGAATTGTATTTTAAGCATTAGCAAAAGCTTAACCCAAAGCCTTCCTGAGCTAAGATAGGAACTTGGGGATCTAGAGCTTCCCTGAATTACTTTGCACCTTTCATCCCTACTCCTAGGGGTTTCACTGGCCCCAGTCTGCACCAGCTGGGTAGAAGTGATGATAAATTACTTCTCAGTCGCCTCTGGCCAAGCCACTCAGTGTGTAACTAATGGTGCAGTTTGCCAATGAAATAGTGGTAAACAAGACCTTGCATTTCACTATTTTGTCTTCTTAGCTCTTACACAGGTATCACTATGCAACATGGGATTCCTGGTTGTAGTAAAACTGCAAGTTCTGCTAGAGCAAAAATGTAGTTCCAAGTGCCCCGTTTTTTGTTCCTCCTCTTTCTGAGACACATTTCTATTTAATGCCTTATCTTACATGCTTTTATATCACTTGTGTTAGGCAATTTCACAATGGGGTGAAATAGTTAATAATAGTCTCATGGGGCTCTTAAGAGTTTTCTTCTTCTCTTGCAGTTCACTTTGGCAAGAAGTTCAGGAAACTTATACTAGCAATTTGAGGATGCTGACTATGCTAATTTTAAGAAATCTTAAATTCTAATTTGGTATGGAATAGTATTTTTTAGCCACCTTATTCAGCATTTCTTTTTGAGATTTTGATATTTACAGGCATTATCATTGCGTTCTTGCTCTGGCATTTTGTGCTTAAAGAGACATATACTGTTGAGCACTGTGTATATTGGAATTGACGCACCTTTATTCTGACTGCATGTAGTCACTCTACTGTCTGTACAGCTAAGTATAGTTAAAAACATTGATGCCTGTTATTTTTCACTAGCAACTAAAATCACAAAGCATTACGCTGGGCATAGGAGCCATGAAAATTACCAAATGTTGGTCCAGGTCCATGTGTACCTTCTTAATCTGGTCTGAACCTGATACTTATTCAAGTTCAGTCTGAGTTTTAGATGCTTAAACAAAGCCCAAACATGCTCTATTCCTATTCCTACTAGGCTGAAGATGCTGTTTCATTCCTTAGGGCACCAGTCTACCTTTCTTCTCCACTCAGAGAAGAAGGCCAGGGGAATAGTCCTTCAGCTCTTTAGACGGATTCAAAGGAAGGGCAAAGTTCCCACCAGTAAAAAACATAGGGAGAGTTCTTCCCTAACAGGAGCATCCAAGAAGTGAAGAAAATGTCCTTGCTATTCAAATTAATGATAAAGTGAGTATATTTAAAGGTTAAGGATTGCTTCAGTGCCTGAACTATGAAAAAAAGTCAGAAAATAGTAACTTTGTGTGGTTTGACTCATTTAATATGCCAGGTCCAGATTCTGGTTGTATGTTCAATTCCAAATCAAAAAAAAATTTTTTTTCCTAAGAGAATGTGACAGAGAATACAAAACCCCACTGTTTGCAAATTCAAGCAAGAAGGAAGGAAAAAAACATGGTACCTTTCAGTCTTAATATTCCCTCAGGGAGCTCAAGTAACAGACCTGCTACTGAGATCACAACAAATATTTATTCCTGAGGAGAGAGTTTCTGTACCCCTGCTGTTGTGACACTGCTCCTCGCATGGAGAAAAAGTGAAATCCCTTCGCTTGTACAGTTTTTTTTTACTTATTGCAGTTCCTGATGCATAGTATCTCAGTAGTGCAGAGCTGTCAAAAGGCACCACGGTTTTCCAGAGACCCCCACCTTGGCAGAAGCAGGTCTTCAGCAAATGAGAGAGACAGTTGGGAGTATGACGGTAGAAGGAAATTTCACAGGAAAATCATCCCGAAGTCATACATACATATTTACATTTTGTGTGTAAATATACACACGAAACATGATTTATATCTAAATAACTCCAGTCAGCGGAAAGGCAGCATATCCACTCCAGGGCTATAGTTACAGTTAGAAATTAAATGTAATGCAGCAGATATAAAATCAGTCATATATTTAATTTCAGGCTGAAGATTGACCTCATTAATGCCACCCTGTTAATGTAAAAATGCTGTCTGAAGGTAGGAAACCCAGTGCCCATTTCTCCTCCTCCCCATTAGGGCACTGTCAGCAGCTCCTTGCTAACTCCCTGAAACTCTGAGCCCTGTCTTAGGGTCCCGATGGACAGCTTGTGTTTGCAGAACATTTACTGCCTGCGCATACTCGCTTTTTTCCTTGTCTGTGCTCATTCTGAGAGCAACCTGCTACCTTTCTGATAAACTTGTTTGTTTACTTGGTATTAAAACTGCTTTATGGCAGAGTTTAATAATACAAACAAAGAGGTAAAACTGTTTTCTTCTGTCTCCACCTTTTTACTAAGTCATGAATAAAGTAAATTATAATATTCAACAACTTTAAAATCCTGTGAGTTTTTATAAATATTTAAAGCCATTACATTCTGTTTAAAGTTCTTCCACACATTAGAAATGCAAGAGACTATAAATTAAATTTATCTTGCATGTTTGTGAATTGGACTTTGGTATACTCCAAAGTTATTTGAACTAAAGCAAGTGAAACAGACTACCTAATACAAATGGAGTGATTTCCCTTGACATGGTTGTTTGATTCACTGGCAGTATATACAAGTGTGGATAAAGATGATGTGCATTTCAGATTGTTCAGGAAAGTTAAGAGTCACATTGAGATTGTAATTTTCAAAGCTAAATAAACTGATAGTTGTTATGGAATAACATTAGGTTTTGAGGCTATTTTTCCCTTTGGCTTATGTTTATAATTTTCTTGCATCTCTTTTACTCTGTATTTTGTGCAATAATCTGAGTCATATATACCCTGGGAAAATAACACATGTTTATTTCCATCCAGAATCTCTCTCATGCAAATCCTATTTCACATTCTTCCATTTTCTGTCCTTGGCAAGAGAAATGAAAAGATTCCCAGAATGCTCTTCAAGATGTGTCCTAGCTACCACTACTTTTACATTAAAAAAAATGTAGTCATTATAAACTGCAGAAAACTGAATCCAAGCTAAAACCTATTTTGAGATGCTTAAAGGACTTCCTTAACTGCTTCTCTGTTTTTTTGTTTTGCTTTGTGAGGTTTTTTTTTTTGAGGATATTTTCCTCAAAATAATTCAGCTATGATGATTCTTCAGTTTCCTCTTCCTAGATCCTCCCAATGAACAGTCAGATAGGAAATCTGATTCTTTGTGTTCCTTTGTTGTAGTTGCTATATGTTTTTATAAACTGGATGAATTTGCTTGGCCAAGTGATGTATAGGATATTGTACATGTGCTAGGTAAGCAGACTAATGCTACATTCTTTCAATACATCTTTCTCAAGTCTTCCAGAATTGAAGGATGGATGATGGAGATCATGATGACCAGAAACACCTAAATTAGTTTGAAATTTGTCTCATCAGATTTCTTCTTTCTTTCTTTCTTTCTTTCTTTCTTTCTTTCTTTCTTTCTCTCTTTCTCTCTTTCTCTCTTTCTCTCTTTCTCTCTTTCTCTCTTTCTCTCTTTCTCTCTTTCTCTCTCTCTTTCTCTCTCTTTCTCTCTTTCTTTCTTTCTTTCTCTTTTCCTTCTCTCTTTCTTTCTCTTTTTCTCTCTCTTTCTCTCTTTCTTTCTCTTTTCCTTCTCTCTTTCTTTCTCTCTTTCTCTCTTTCTTTCTCTCTTTCTCTCTTTCTCTCCTTCTCTTTCTCTCTTTCTTTCCAATTTTACCAGTATCAAGCAGAAGACTGGAAATATAGTGACAGCAGCTCAATAGTGTGAGCATGTGATGGGCAGGGATGGAGAGAAAAGGTAATGAAACCTGGACAGGTTAATCATGGGCCTCAGGAAACAGCCAACAGACGACATCCCTGCAAAGTGCATGTGCAATATTTGGTTCTTCTGCTCCTGAAGAGTGAGGAAGCACAGGTTGAGGTGAAGCCCAGCCTTACAGATGACTTAATCAGAGATGGAAGTCTTAGCAGTGAGATACCAAGTAACCCTTGCTTTGCTATATTGATAAGTGATGGGAAAACAGAATTGACAGTTATTAGGTAAAGTGCCAGAAAACTTAAGAGAAAAGAACTATATGTATTCTAGAAGCACAATTGCAGCTACTATCAGATGTAAATAATTATATGATGTGACAGGCTAAGTCAGTAAGAACATTAATGGCAGCAGAGAAACAACCCCTGGTTAGTATGGGAAACACCATATCCAAGAATCATCAGAGTCAAAAAGAAAGTTTTAATTTATTTAGCTATCAGTAGCATGACTGGGAAAAAAGGTAGCTAAATATGAGTTACAGCTTTATTTCACATACTGCAGCCTGTAGCAGTAGATATTTTAATAAACTTCAGTAGGAAGAAAATGAAATGAATTCCATGAAAATACCTAGCTATTTTGAAGATACTGAAGTCCAAGGAAATATATTTTATGGTAAGCATCCCTATAATGCAGTGAAGCAGTGGCTATGTAATTATATAATGCATATAGAACAGGCTTGGAAAAGTAGGCGCTCGTGAATTTATGTAAATTGAGTGTCTTCAAATACAAAATCAACATATATTTTATATCTTCAGTACAATCCTGAGTAGTAGTATACATGCATTAGCTGCAAAATAACTGAACTCCCTATCACGTTAAACGCTAACCTCCAGAGGGAATAAAAATTTTTGATTGAAAAGAAATAGGTACTTCACATAGTGCAGTCAAGTCCCTTATCAACCAATTTTCTCTTTTAAATTACCTTTTCGGAGTGCAGTGTAAGCATTTGAGCCGTCTCAGCAGGCAGGGGAGAAAAGGGAGGGCAGAAGGCACCATGCAAGGTCGCAAAGGGAAGAGCTGTCACCTCGCACCTCACTGCCACCCTCACCGACCATGGCACTGCGGCCTGCCGCTGTGACAGCGACATGGGCAGCAAGGGAAGAGAAACCTTTTCTAACCAAAGCAGCCCTCAGTGATCTATGGGGAAGGCCCAGGACTTCTGGGGAAAACACCTCCTCTCCAGGGACCTTGGTGCTGCTGCTGCTGCTGCAGTAGGTACCTCCCTACCTGGCCTATGTCTCAAATGGGCTCCACACATAGAGGCTGTTTCTGCTCACTGATACAAATATTGGTGTAGCTCTCTGTAGGCAAACACTGCAAGGAGGTCCTTCATGGTGAAGGAGAGAGGACACCATAGAGATTCCCAACAACTAATGCATTCAACTCCAATAGGTGATTCTTTAGCATCCAAAATTAATCAGCTTGCACAGGTTGTTCAAGGTGAAGTAGGATCNAACACCATAGAGATTCCCAACAACTAATCTTCAGCATCCAAAATTAATCAGCTTACACAGGTTGTTCAAGGTGAAGTAGGATCCCATCCAAGAGTCCAGTCAAGGATGACAGCAAGGCTCTGGTAGTATGGCATAGGTGCAAACGTTTCTTCAGCTCTTCTTCCGTGCATCACCGCTCTAGTGGTTTTAACTACTAGAAGTTACTTAAACGGGCACTCTTTTAATTACCTGTTCTCTCAGCTAAATCTGTAAAAACATTAACTGGGCTATGCATAGCCAAACACTGATTACATCCCTTTTCCACTAGAAGAACCTTTAACACTATGTTTTAGTCTCAGAAAGATAAACCCTTGGGCAAACACTGACCTTTTTACCCATCTCTTCCCTTGGTAAACTTGTGCAGCTGGGTGATAGCTGTTGTTTTTAGAGGGAGTTTTTCTTGTTGCTCTGGAAAGTCATCTCACATATGCTGTAGGAAATAATGTTGGTATATCATTGCTACAAGCTCAGTATGAGCCCTTCCAGGAGGGGTAAGTGATTTTATTTTAAAATCAATCTAACTTCCCTCTCATTTATATACTCCCATACCTATAACAGCCCAGGGGCTTCGTGTCCAGGTGGCCTGGTCAGGATTCCTACAGATAGAACAGGGGACAAGAGAAGTCCTCACCATGTGTCCTAGGTTCTGTCTGGGATGGGAAAGGTGGCAGGGCCTGAAGGGGCCTTTTGTCCCCTTTAGGAGCTGACAGTGATTTTTGCCTCTTCATCCTCTGTCCCACCTCTGAAAAATCAACAGGATTTCACCTTATCAGAAGTTTCAACCTGGTCTTTATCTTCTCACTATCATCCCTTAGAGTCTAGCACCTTTGTCCAGGCAGGTGCAGTCTGCCCCTTGATTCCTAGATGTCCTGAGAAATTGCATATAGCTGAGATGAGATGTTGATGACCTGCTAATCAAGGAGTCATCAACACTTGGCAGTCTGATAGAGCTTCTTTCACTTCCATTTTCTCAGTCCCTTCTGGTGCTCCCACATCCAAACCTTCCCATCTGTTCTTCAGTTGTGCCAATCCTGATATTTTTACTACAGTCCTCTGATCTACCAGAAAGAGCACTTCAGTGACTCTTCTACTCACTACTACCATCTACCAGATGAAATGAAAGGTAAGATTAAATCTTAATCATCCTGGTGATTCCTAACAATTCCAAATATATCATTCAGTACCTGCCTTTGCAAAACAATTCAAGCTGTTAAGAATTTGAAGTGAAACACATATCAGGAAAAATACTAAGCTGCAAGGAAATATATATATTTATATATATATATGGATGTAGTTAGTAGAAGCAGAAAACGTGTTCAATGAATTACTTCATTTACCTCTTTGCTCTGTCATGTTATAATGATTCAACAAAATGACTTTGGTCTGATATTTTCCGTGATTATACTCATTCCAAGTAGATGTATGCATCCTTCCAGAGTTTTTGGAGCTGTTTGATTGTTGTTAACTTTGAAACTGAGATTAATGTATATTTCCCTAAGTTTTCTGAGCTGGAAAAAAGTGCACTGCAATGCCTCATGGGTACATATGTTTAACTATACAAACAGAATGCAAAGAGCAGAAGTTGCAGTTTGACTTATTAGGGATTCTTTGCAAATATAATGTTGATGTGTAACACAAAATCAACTCTAAGTTTAAAGGGTCCAAAAGTTTAACAAATCAAGTAGGTCCAATAGTTTAAGAATATTGAAATTCAGTTAGTAAAAAAAGTATTCACATAGAACATTTTACTTTTAAAGAGTGCAATTTGCAGCTAGTATGTCTTCATGCCATTTTACTGTGCTAAAACAGAAAATGGTTTCTAAACTGTGAAATGCTGTACTACCAGAGTAGAATCATCTGTTGCAAGCACTCCAAGTTGTTAGATATTAATTTGTAATACAGTATCATTTTGCAGGAGTTGTGTGTTAATACTGAAAAAAAAATCAGATACATGTTTGTATAAATGTTTGTATAAATAATGTTGCATTTGAAATTTATTCTCAGCTTCCCAAGTGGTTACCTCTGTCAGTGTTTCAGGTAATAAAATAATATATTTAATCCAATAGGCAGAGTATAACAGAGACCTTCCATAAAGACAGACTGTTGTATGTGCAAACATCTCAACAGTGCCAATATAAGTGGAAGTGTGATAGAAAGCAGTTTTTTACATGCCAGGCAGTCTCACAGTCTCGGTTTGTTTTAAGACTTCATGAGGAACAATGCTATTCAACTGCATGCACTTTAAGCACTTGCTCTGTATTTTTTTTTTTTTTTTGTATCATTAAATATGTTATTTACAACATTCTAATACTCTTTTCGGTACTTTTTGAGAACAGGACAGCTATCTTAAATAATCTTAAATAAAAATCCTCCTGAACATATATATCACCTCAGAAGCCTGCAAGAGTTTTTAAAAATTCTAATTTTATTAATTTTTCTTTTTTTCATAGAATCATAGAAT
>VWPW01025383.1:0-13714 GCA_013389825.1 Crypturellus undulatus
CTTCCTTCCTCTCCAGATGAGGCAGAGCAGAGTTAGGACTCTGGCTCTTGGTAGCGAGTTGGTCTCTGGTTTTGTTCCTGGAGCAGTGCAGCTTTCTGTAGCTTCTTGATGAGGGAAAAGAGTATAAGAACGCAGCACCCCAAAATATTCACCTGAGAGTACTGTCACTGTACTGGAGCAATGAGAGATGTTGTAAAAGGTTTCCAGAAACAGTCTGTTGCCCCTTTACCTGAGTATTACATATATACTGGTATTCAGCCTTTGATTACACCCCCAACTCTTCTCTTTTAGGTGGTCAGTGGTCCCATTCTGAACATGTAGCTGTCTTCCCATCCAGACCCATCTCCCTTCAGTGCTGGGTACTGCTGAACATACAGGCTGTCTTCAGTGAGCAAAAAAGATTTCAAACAAAATCTCCTATGGGCTATTAATTCACTGCACTGCATGTATTCCCTCTCTTTGCTGAAATATGTATTAATTCCATACCTTAAATCACTTTGCTGTTCAGACTTTAGGCTCAGTCCAAACCCTTACTTTAAATACTGAGGGATTCAGAGCCCTATGGCTTTTGAAAAGCTGTAGTTCAGAGCTAGTTTCTTTACTGTCTTCTTTACTTCCTATCTTTCTCTGTATCTAGTTCAAAATGAGACTTTATGTTGTCAGTACTCTCCCTAGTGTTGTGCTGTGTCATCTGACCTTACATATCCTTTCCTCTTACAGCCTTGGCTCTCTTCTTTTCCGCCTGGCATTTGCTCTTTCACTGGTCCTGCTCCATCTGGAACTCACTTCCTTTATCTATCAAGATGCTTCCTCTTTTCTAATGTGCCTTTATAATCTTCCTGTCTGTGGTTATGCTAAACCCTTTCCAGGACTTTATCCATGTAACTTCATCTTTTCCCTACAAACAAAGCATATTTCTATTCCTTCTTTTTCTTCTGTTTGTAGTGTTTTCCTTTCTGTTTATATGCTAGACTATATGAACTCTGTCAACTCTCTCTGATGAGCTTTTTTCGATTCTTAGGATGGTAAATACCACATAAAATTAGTCATCTTACTGTGTTGTGAATGAAGAAGCACTATTCTCTTGGGCGCAACACTCACTAGTGGATTTTTTTTCTATTTCCTGCTAGGGACTCCTCTTGGGTGTACAATAACTTTGATTATGCATTTACTGTGCAAATGGTTAAGTATGTAAGTATATTTGCATGTACTATTTTGGCAATTTCACATATTTACCTTGCTTTGAAGTGCTAGCTTTCACTGTTTAATGGATTAGCTATTTACATTGGAGATCATGGCATTCAGTCACTAGAATTTACACATTTCACATCTCTACCAACTAGAAATGCATCTGTTTTGACAAAATAGTACTTAATGGGCTAGATAGACTGGGACATCTCACAGAGCCAGTATCCTACAAGCAGAGCAAAACTGGCAAAAGTCCATGCCCAATTTAAGTCATAGTTCTTCCTTTTCTGCAAAGAAAGGAACACTATTACTGTTACTGGTATAGATGTCTTTCTCTTTAGCACTTCCTTCATTTCAAAGAGCAAAAGATCAAGTAAAAGAGAGATGTCCCCTCTCAGCCCATGCAGTTTCTGCCCAACTGTGTGAGGGGATCAGCAGCAGCCACCACAGCGCATGGTTGTGTCTGAGAGTTATGGGCAATGCTCCAGGGCAGGGTGCAGCGAGATGGGAGTAACTTGGAATGGCTATTGGGGGAAACCAGACTGTGAAGGAGAAAGGAAGCTTTAACCTTTCCCATTAGTTCACTTTTGGAAATCAAACCATTTTCCTGATTGTGCTTCTTTCCTTTCTCTCCTAGTCGCTTGCTGGGTGTATTTCCTCTGAGTTTTCCGGCTTTGTGATCCTCTTTTCTTCCACAGGAAAAAAAGGTTTTTTCCATAGGAAAGCCTCCCTAACCCATCAAATCAAGGAGAAGAAAAGAGCAAACTCTGTGACTGAACTCTGAATTTCCATATAAACTGCACTGGACAAGCAGCATAATCCCAGATGATAGAAACCAAAGAGTAGGTTTATCGCCTGACCCCAATCTTGTTCTGAGAGTAAGTATAACTTCTCTATGTTTTTTTATATATATATATGTTTTTTTTTTTTTCTGTTTTCAGGCACAAACTGTGGCAGGTTTGCACAGAAAGGAGAGAAACACATTTTTCTCCAATCTACCTCTTTTCATTTGCTTCTAAGAGCAAGCCAACACTTTCCTTCTTGTGATACTTGGAAGATAAAAGTCTCTTTATTTCCTTGGCCAGCTGAGTTGGGCAGTGATGATTTAATCCTGAGCCTGTATGCCACACAAACAAATAAATAAACTGAAACATCTTTCACAGACCCATTCTTTAGTGTCTTGACTTTTGAGGCTCCTACTCTAGCTAATTGAAAAAGTCTGTTTACAGTTTTTTTCTCAGTGCTCCGCATGACATGCAAACTGCCTTACATGCATAGGCCATGGGACAGGGAGTTTAAAACCTTGTAACATGTATATGTACTAATAGGTGCTTAAAGAAGAAAAGAGTCTGTGAACAGTGCATGGTAGAATTTCTTACAATCCCATACTTTTCTTTCAAATCATTCTTGTTCATAAAATGCAAACTAGACAATTTTTCATCCGCTAAAATTTGCTTTTCGTTTTCCTTTTTTTTTTTTTTTTCTAGACCTCATAAACAATCAGTTTACAAATAGCAAGAGAGCAGTTACAGAATGTGATTATAACCAGCTGCTGAGCATGTCTGGAAATATTGTCACAGCCAGAGTGACATCAGTTTTATCACACTCGAAGGTCACAGTCCTGCCAGTTGGGTTTAAATGGCCATGCTATCACAACTACTTCAATGCCCAGGAATTAACTGCAGAAGTTTTTACTATCATGTGGATGTGTTCGCATGCAAACTGGATTTTTTTGATGTGGGTTCAGGATTCTGTTTAGTGAGCAGTACTGCATGGGGCTATGTGCCATAGTCTGGAGTTGAGGGTGGTGCAAAGCCTGAGCATCCTGAGGAGATCACAGGAGACACTACAGGGAACTGCGGAGACACCCTCTTCCTGCTGTGTCTTTTTGGTTGTGCTCGACAGAGAAAATTGTATTTATTTAAAATGTAAAATCTGAATCAGTTTAGCATCAGAATGGTAAATAACAATGTAATATCTCTCTAAATAAAGACAAAGTCATGTTAGGCTCCTAATTGTATGCCACATGCATAAAATCCCATACATTTGGTTAATCCTGATCTTTAGCGATTGACAGTCTGTGTAAGAGTGAAATTGCTTATTGGACATTAAAAGAATGATCCTGGAAAAACTGCAATTTTATTGCATGTAGAGAGGACAGCATTATACAGATCCAGATGTCTCTCTCAATAGAAAGTAACATGGTTTACCTCTGGGATTGGTACAGGAATAGAAATAAATGAAAGAAAAATGATTCCCAGAAAGCTACAGAACAGTAAGTTTGGGGAAGAGTAGACCTAAATATACCACCAGCAAAATAGGGTTCAATATATTTTAAATTGGCTTCATCCAAGAAACAGCATGATGTCTCACAGGTGTGATACAACAGATGCAAGCTTCCATCCGTTGTCTCTTTAACAAAGTGCACATAGAGCCCCCTGAAGCACTGTCAAGTCTTTATGGGTTTAGGCTTGTTCTGAACCTCTTTCTTTTGAAAATAGATTTTTTTTACTTTCTTTTTTTTTTTTTTTTCCCTGAAAATAGCCTAATGGAGAACAAACACAAATATATATTCTCTGTGTGAAGTAAAAAATAAAAATAGCTTGTAAATATAATATTAAAAAGCTTTTAGCTAATGGAAAGACGTTGATCATTAGTCTTTCATCTGGATCAGATGAGAAAAGGAAACTTGAGGATTTTGAGGAAGGATGTGGAAAACACAAGCACTGGAATTGTCTATTGTGAAGAGGCTGTCTCTACTCCTTATGCCACGGCAGACTAATGTGCCAGGGCCTGACCTCAGTGACAGCAAAAGGGTATGTTTTTCTGAAAATGCAGTCTCCAGGGACCTGTCCTGACTTAGACCCATAGAGGATCTGAACTCCTATACTACAAAAGACAATACACTTAATGTAAAGAAGACATGCATTTATAGCCTTGCTGGTCATCTGTCTGTTCAGCTGTCTGTTCAGCAGCAGTGATGATCATGTCGGGAAGGTGGCTGCAAAACAAACACGTGGTCTTTGTTATCACAGATCCAAATGAAGCCATAAATTAAGAATTGTATAGTAAATATCTCAGTATCTCCTCTTAGTAAGATCCTTGGATTTTCTGTATACGCAGTGGTATGAGATTGTTTTATATGGGGGGGATCCTTCTGCCAAAAAAAAAAAAAAAAAGAAAAAAAAGAAAAAAAAAATGCAGTGTAATACTAGGTAAAATATTGAAAAATAACCCAGTTCATTTCACTTAATCTATAGTTATTTATATGCCCTTTACCACTGCTCTGTCTAGAGACTGATTCTGAACTGAAAAATGGTGGTTTAAATCCAGAATACCTCCACTGATATAGGTAGACATGGATAGATTACTCTGGGTATATGCTGGTCTGTTTTAATTTTTCAGACTGTGTAAAGGTCAGTATTTGCTTCCTTCTCCAGAGAAGGTCATTTATCTGATTTTTGATGGAACTAATCACTTACCAGAACATAAAAGTGAGGTGAAGTTGGCTGTTATCAGATATAGTTAGGGCTATCATTTGTCTAGGTTTTCTTTTTTATGTCTGGAAATTTTGTCTGGGCAGAATTTAAGGACTTTAGGACAATTTCTAGGATTACTGGGTATCAGCGTAAACAGCAGCATGTCTGATGAGGCAGATTTAAGTATCCACATCACATCTAGGAGACACTGTCTTTATACATGCAGAGCAGGCACTGCACAGTGTGCACATAGGTGTATTTCTGCAATCAAAATCTGGACGATAATACATCAATACCAATGATATGATAAAGGTACAGAGCACTGTAAAACAAAAAGTTTTTAAAAGATGTAGCATATTGCAAGGAAGTATCTCAAAATGCAGTGTCTTCAATTCTTATACTGAGATTTACAAAGGAAATTTAATCCTTTATTTTTCCATTTAATTCTTTATTTTTAACACCTCTGCAGATGTTAAGACTGTGTAGGAGATCCTGCTGATCTTTATAGCACGTGCACCTGGAGAACGGCAAGACCAATCTCTGCAGGTTTGAAGTCAATAGTTTTCTCTCTCTTGCCTTGGTAAGCCATAGCATGGTTTGAGATTGTTTATTATTATTTTTATTTTTATTCTAAAGTAAATCTGACATGTTCCTCTTTTTGATTTGTCCAGTCCTCACGTCAGATTCTGGGCTGCAAGACTCACTAAGGCTATACATAATGTTGCTATGTTCAGACACCTTCATATCGCTAGGCATATCACGTCCTGCGTACATGCATAGATAAGAATATGGGAAGGACAGGTTCCCCACTATTGCAGCTGCCCCTTCTGCTCAGGTTGAAGGTTACCAAAGCTCCAGGCAGATAGGCACTAAAAATTTTGCCTAAAACCCTCAATAGCTCCTTCACAAATGCAGAGCACAGTGAATTCAACAGGAACCCTTCAACCGACTTCATCAGATTCAAGTCAAACCCAGTAATACATTAATATCTGCAGATTATGTGTTTCCAGTCACAAATAACATATCTTACTTATATTGGGTTCTCTTCAGAGAACAGCTCACATTCAAGTTATAAGTAAGTTGAATGCAACTTTCAATTCACTTTCTCTGCTAGAGCATAAATGAGCAGATCTATGGTGAGGAGCTGGAAGAGGGGACTGAAGGCTCACAGTGTCCCTCCACATATCTGCTGTCATTAGAAGCTCTTCAGCTGTGGTTTGTGGAGTCACAGCCTGTTGTGCAGGACCAAGATAGGCAACAAGCTGATACTGCAGGGAGGCTGGGTGCTCTTCTCCAGGAATTTCGTGTGTAAGCTGAGCAAAACCACTCACTCACAGGGACTTTAGCCCTGAAACCGGGATGCCACGTTTCTCAGCAGTAGATTACAAGTAAGTTAAGGACAAGATGACCTGCTTTTAAAGTGAGGTGTTAAATTTTGTGGCAAATGTGCTAAAGATGCTTGTGGGTGCAGCAGCATCTGCATTAATCCCATAATATGATGAAAACATTGAGTGGAAATGCATGCATCAAAACTGTTCCTTGGCATCAGACAACTGTGCTGGAAAACATCTGGCTTCGAGTTTCAAAGACAAGGTAAAAGGGACTTAAGGTGCACTAACATCCCAGAGTGCAACATGGTGAATATTTAATTTGAGGTAGCTTTAAACACACTAGCCTGGATATCGCATGCAATGCTTGTGTACAGCTATTCGGTGCAGAAATCATCACTTCAAATTTTTGATTAAATTCAACAGAATTGATGCCCTGATATTCTGAAACTGCATTATAAGGCAACACCATTTTCCTTGTAGTGTTTTGCCATCTGCCAAAGCAACAATTGAGACCTGAAAAATGAGTCCACTACATGAATCACTGTGAATAAAGTAAAACTGAATGTTTTTTTTTCCTAATTTGTAAAATCTGCCACTCTGGGACTACTCAATGGTTTATTTAGTTTTGTACTCTTTGGGAAACAAGGTTTCCCAAACATTAAACAGAATAATGTCTTCCAGCTCCCATCTATTAAGTGTCTAGGCACTTCATATGGCAGCAGTTGCCTCTGAACAATCATGTCTAACAACTGGAAATGAATTTGTCCTGCAAGGATTTGTTGGAACCCTGATATTACCCCATGCAGGTGCAACAAAGGGACGTTATTATATTGTGTAAAATACTTTGGGGCCCAAAGAATAAAAGCTGTGATTTTATGATAAACTGTGTCTCAATAATCTACTAGTTTCATATTTATGTAAGCAGGAGGCTTTTCTGATGAATCTAAAGGATAAGATTATTTCAAGATAAGGCTTACAGAATAAAAAGTGCAACTTTCTAAGGTTTTCTTGGCTGAAAATGAAAAAGTTAAAAGTTTTGCAATTTCTCCGACATGTAATCCTATCTTGGTGCTGTCGGCATCTTAATGGTCTATTGACTGGATCTTGCGACTTGCTATTTTTAAAGAAGTATTATTACTCTGTTGGGGCAAAAATGAAAAACTACTTGTAAAGATCTTTTTAAAGTTTCATGATTTTTCAAACGATTCTTAGAGGCTGATCAAGCTCAAAGACAACGGAATTAACTCTTTGCATTTCTGAGACAGTGAATTAATCTGTGGCAAATGTAGTTATCAATGACCTTCAGGAAGAGACAGAGAAGGAACTTCTGAGATGAATCAGTGCATGAAATTATTTGGAGACCTCTTGCATTTACATTCATCCATATAGGAGGGAGCACATGATCTATAAGCCTGGGTGTTTTAATATCGAGTCCCAGAGGAAGCTGATATTTAAGTGCATTGCATCCAAGATGCTCTTCTGATCAAAACTGAGACTGCAAGAACACACTGGGCTATTACAAGGTATGTGGTGCTCTTTTTTTTCGGTTTTCTTCTTAATCCTCTGATTTAGGGAAAAAAATCAGTTTCTTAAAATTTTCTTCATTTCCTAAAGCAATTGCATTTCTATATGGAAGGAGCAGGAGATACTAACTGAGCAAACTAGCAGACCTTCTGGTCCTCTACTTTTCCTTCAACAGCCTTCCAAGAAGTGTCACTCCTTCTGCAAATCCATCCTTTATAACTCTTTCCTTCAAGTAAGGAAGAGTGGCAAGTTTCAGAACATGGAGATGAAAACAGGATTCATTGAGGCACCGTGAATATGTATCAGTGAGTAGACTAATAAATGAGAAAAGGAAAAGAAGCTGCATATCTTTATCCTTTTTCCTGTTGATCGTGTTTCAGTCACTCCCAGCCCTCAAAGCAATATTACCAACATAAAGGGGAACTGTTAGTGTGGGTGCAGGGCTGTCCCTTTTGCTCTTCAATTTCTCTAGGAGAGATTAATGAGAAATATGTTACTTCTGCAGGTGGAATGGAAATAGGCAATAGAACATTTGCCTCCTCCTTCCAATGGAATGGGAATTAACAAAAAAATTAGAACAACAATGAATTTTGATACTTTCCACCCCTTGTTTTTCCAGAATTGATCATCTCTGAATGGGTTGTCTGTGGTCAGTGTCTTTCCTCAATCTGAAATCCTGATCTGGAAGAATATCTCCAGGACATTATATCATAGGCAAGAGCTATGTGCCAATCTATAAGATTGACAGATGAGAGGACAGAAAGAGCATATGCATTACATCGAATGAAAGAACAATGAAAGTAACTCTTTGAAGTCATGTTTTTTTAGAGCAGCAAAAAGATGAAAACAAGAAAATGAATATGAGAATGATGGTCTGAAACTCCCAAAGAACTGTGGGCCATTCTAATTTAAAAAAAAATATTAATTATATATATATATATAGTATATATAATAATGTAACAATATATTAATGTATTATTGACATGCTAACAAGAGGAGCAGAGTCTGCTCCATTAAATCAGCAGGAATATTGCTGGCAAATATTGATCTATCTCACATGTGATGGTCAGAGGTGACAGAGATGTTTAACCATGTATTTATATTCTTAGGTGCAAAATTCTTAGAATTTTGACCTCAGTGCTTCTATTGTTTTATGATCTGAGTAGGAGCAGTATAAAGAACTGAGTCAAAAGAATACATTCTTCACCTTACCAAGACTTATCCATAGGAGATAAAAGGAGGAGGAAAGAAAGGGTACAAGAACTGAAGCCTACAAATCCACAAACAGCTCTGATGGAAAGAACAGCCCAGCAGTCTTCTCATTAGCCGTAAGTATAAAGAGATACTCATCTTCCCAGTCTTCCTAGAACACAAAGTGTCTCCTTGTGCTTATGAATCTGCCCATTTTGAGGTTCAGTTTACTCAAATTGGTAGATCTTTTGACTTACCTTGTGCATTTTTATCACACTGGGTCCTTAACCCATGATTCACACTCTGTAAAATTGTTTGCTATACAACTAAAGAACAGAACTATTTAGGAAAATGAGCTGGCTTAATAAACATGAGCTGCTAAAATAAAGCTTAGTATATGCTAAAACTGGCATATAAATGCCAATTAAATGGCATTTATATTTCCAGGTTTGTATTTTAAAATGGTAAGTTAATGGCTCTTTTATTTTCTATGAATTTTTAAAATTATTAATGCAAAGAAAAAGATCCCCCAGATCTATATAATTCTATATATCATACACATATGGTAAAACTCATAGTCGATATCTCATGTTGCAATTAATATGAGCATGGCAAAACATGTAGAATGACCTTGGCATACTAAGAGGAAATTAATGTAGAAGATCAAGAGGTAAAATTTTAAACAGGAATATCTAGGAAAATTCCATTATGAAATTCTGTTTGGACTGTGATACCCTCACCAAATTTCATTTGATAGGTTCCAACCCAAATGTCTTAAACTGAAGTCAGGACAGATGGAAAATTAAGAGGGTAGATATGTTTCAGTTGGAAGGCACAGGAGAAAGAACTATGAAATAAATGGCTAGTTTAAGCAGAAAAATCTACCCAGCATTTCAGGAAGTGCATTGGTTTAGAGTAACCTCTGCAGCCTAGAATATTTCTGCATAATTTGTAAAGTCCAAGAGACTATGAGTGCATGCAATAATAGCTAGTGTATCTCAGCAGCTTATGCACTTTTTAATAGAGAAGTCTATGAGAAAATCCTGGCAAAAACCTATAGTGGATTATGGTTGAATGGATATAATACTACAGATTCAGAATTAATCTTTTTAAAAACTTGCACATTATTAAAGATAAAAGAGGGACAAGAACATACGTTTTGAGACTTCAGCTGAAGAAAGGAAAATCCACACTTTGTAATTATGTGAATGAACAGATACATTATTTTTAACTTTCTTAATTGAGCTCTACGCAACCACCATAAAAATAACCAGAAAGGTATAAAATCTCCAATTCATAATAGAGGTCTCCATTTTGTTTGTATTTCTAGCTCAAAAGACCTCTTCACTTATTTTAGTTTAATGCTGTTCTGGACAAAATCTTCCCACATATGGAGTTGCTCTGGAGAATGCTATAAATTCATACACTCCTTTTATCCCAAATATCTTTCAAGTGTAGACAATCCCTAAGGCAGACATGCCATTTTTTTCCCCATGAATCACAATGGAAAAGCCTGTTAAACCAGGCCAGACTTCAAAATTCTCTAAATTGCAGCTTGCTCACTTAGCTGCCCGCAGACAGAGACTTCCTCACTTTTACCAGATAGTTTTTGAGTAAACATCCTGCTTTAGATCCTTTCAGAGCAAACTGAGCAAATTTTCAGAGCAAATACGTGATTTATTGTAAAAGCTGATGTTCAATATAATCAGAGGGATCCTTTTTTAGTATATATGATCTAGGTATCTGCTAAAAACACTTTGTTGCCTCACGAGACTTGATGCCCAGACTGCTGAAGCTTACAGAAAAAGCAAAGTCATGTTACACAGGACCTTCAAAAGCTGAAAAGGAAGCTATGGCCATTTTGAACATTTGGTGCCTTACATTTATCTATGGCTTCATCAAAGCAAAGGGGCAAATGATTTTAATGCTTGCAAACCACAAGTGACACACCACTCAAACACAATCTGCAGTGAGTCAATGTTCTGGACACGGAACTTTTAGAAGGGTCAGCATACGCAGAAGCATGAGTGTTTCTTCTGCCTTCTCAAGACATCATTCCTTGCATTCCTATTCCTTTAATATCCAGAGAAGAGCCATGTTTTCATCTCTTACAGAAGATACATGAAGGAAAAACTGTGGGCTCTGTGTTACAGGCCATTGCTTCCTACCGTGAGAAACTATGTCTATTGAACCTTGATTCCTTTCCATAACTACAGTATGGGAATATTTGGTTTGAAGGGAGGCAGGATGTGTCCCAGGTAATGAACTAACTAGATTAGACCTTTTCCTGGTGGAGTACATTGAACAGATAGTGATGGAAACAATCCCCTATCACTAGAATTCCCCACTCTTTATAATTACTGGATGAACCAGTCATGTGATGAGTAATTTGCAGTTCTGTGTGTTCTCCACAGCTGAAAGATCACATTACTGTTGTAGAGATGGCTCAGAGGCCGGATCAATTCACAGGCTATTGACAAAAGCTGAATCCAAACAAAACAGAAGTAATAGGTGAGGACAAGGAAAACCAACTTTTTGAGTAGATAGCCATGGTGTGTCATTCCTGACACTCGTGCTCCTCTGGCACAGTGAAATCCTCTATAATAAAGGTATTTTATTTTATGTGTAAGCTGGATGTGTAAATCCATCTCAGAAGCTGGTTTAAGACTGGAAAATGAATTCTTCAAAAATCTCAGGATCATCACAAGTATGTGATATGCTTCACTTACTTTCTCAAGATCAATGAACAGCAACATGTATTTTTATATTTTAATCTTAATACTAAATGCTCCACTAAAAATGCTTCTTCCCCTGGAGAGCAGTTGCTCAAAACAAATATGTGCCCAGTGTTATTCATGTTAGTTAGTACCCTAAGTGACAGCCAAGGACTATGCTGATGAGCACAGTGTAAAAACCTTAACAGTGAGGAAGCCACTGGAAAGCTTTAAGTAAGTCATTTAGAGAAAAGTCAATAGACTTGTGATAGGTTACCTTTGCTGGTAGGATTTTCAAGCAGAGAACCTCTCCATGAACCCCAAATTGAATATCCTACTTCTTCCTAGTTTCTAGTTTGAGTGGCTGAAAAGTTGTTGTTAGAATTACTAAATCTGCCCAAATTTGACAGCGGCCTCAGACTCAGAGGTATGAATTCCTGTGATTCACCTAATTTGGCCTCAGTATGAGCCGTTCTTGCATAATCACAGTTCTGTTAAACAAGCGTATGTCAGTAGACAAGCTGCAATACTTTGCAATATAAGCCCCTCTAGAAAGAAAGTGAGAGACAAGAGAAGAGGGGAGAGAAGATACTGAGAAAGAGGACTTAAAAACAGCAAGGATGTCAAGGAAAAAGAGAAACAGAAGTAGTAATGAAGTTGATGACAGCACCATAAACAAATAATGACAGCACCATAAACAAATAATAAACAATTATTGGACAACACATTAAGAATAGACATATCTTTTCTCCATTCCTTGCCTTGATCCTTGTGCCATCTCTTACTAACTAGTCACCAGTCCCATGTGACTTGTGCACCAATGTGAAGTCTTGTGTTTATTCTCTGTACTGTGAACTGTAATTATATCTGAATTGAACTGCACTGAAATCTCTGACCTAGCCTGGATTTCCTGCCATAGGCCCTTTACTTCCCCATCTATTGCATCTCCTCTGTCTCTGAAGGCAAGCTGGTAAGGGTGTCCAGCTGGCTGGACAGCAGAAACACAATTACAGAATTACTCTTTACCTTTCCACTGAGGGACTCAACTGGTCCTCTCTCTACTGTTCCCCATGAAGACTTTGATTTCTCTCAAACTTCTTCCCAGGTTCGTGTTCTTATGGAACATAGATCTCAAATCCTTTCCCCTTGGATCTTTTGTCCAAAAGGGCTTAATCACCATTTTTTGGTCTTCACTTGTACCCTCAGAGCATTGTGTTTTCCTTATTTGTCTGTCTCAGCATTGTCGCCACTGTGGGCTGAGTGACAGCTTCTCTTGTGAGCTCCTGTTTTTTCCCACATATCACAAAATTAGACCGGGGACTCACTGAACATAAAATCGGTATTAAGAATTTAATAAGATCAGTCAAAAAGAGACTGTAGGAACATACATAATTTATATGGACATCAAAACCTCTCAAAGATATCAAAGTGAACAACAACAAAAACAAATGAAGCTCTTTCCCAAAACAAAACTCCAACACACCCTCAAGGCATAACAACCTGATGTTTCAGGGTTTACACTGATCTCTAAGAGATTAGGATGAGACCTAAAGTAGAGGGCAGATAATCCCACATCTGTCTACCATGAAGTTACTTGCACCTTCCTCTGTTAAATCTAAAATGATAATAAAAAGATACCAGGCTCTAAATATTTGGGGTTTATTCCACAAATACTATATCCTCCAGAAGGGCTGCTTTGGTTTCGTTCTCGGTCTCCCCTTCCTTTCATCCCACGATCCCTCCACTCCCTTGCTCCCCTTGCCTCCCTCCCCCTCCTGTTCCCCTCCCCTCTAATCTCCACAGGGGTTTCTATATTAGTCTGAGTGGCTGGGTAGGTCTCAGCCTCCATCTGGGGGGATTAAACTTAATTTATCTTCTTAACTCAGCAGCAACTTCCACACCGAATCCTCTTCCTAGCTTTACTCCCAAGACTTGGCTACCACTCCAGCCAGCCGAGTCTCTGTAAGGGACACTTTGGAGGGAAAAAAAAAAAAAAAAAAAAAGAAAAAAGAGATNAAAAAAAAGGCAATAGTCGTTAACCCGGTTTCCTGCGGGAGCAGGAGGTGCCGAACCGGGAGACCCGCGGGACAGAGAGGGGCAGCGGCTCGGCGGGGTGGCACGGGCCGACCGGGGGCCATAAGCACGGCGGCGGGTGGGTGCCTAGAGCCGCCCCGGGCAGAGCCGCTCCGGGAGGGCGAAGGGGGCCGCCCCGCGGCTTCTCCGAGGACCCGGGGACACCCGGCAGGGGCGGCCCCGAGGGCGGCGGGGCTGGGGCGGGGGAGGCGCC
>VWPW01025383.1:13828-61260 GCA_013389825.1 Crypturellus undulatus
GCGGGGGAAGGCGGCGCCCATGGAGGCTCCGCGCCTCGCTCTGCAGCTGCTCGCCTCGTGCATCGGCTGCGCGGCCGCGCCGCGGAGGAGCCTCCCGCGCAGGCAAGGTAGGCGCTGGCCCCGGCGTCGGCACCGGGACGGCGGGCGCTGCGCGGGCAGCGCTGCGGAGCGCCGCGCTCAGCCCGAACCCCTCAAAGTTTAGTTCCCTTTAAAAGTAGCGCGGCCAGCGCGGAGCTGTCGGCGCCGCCGGCGGCGCCCCGAGCCGGCGGGGTCTTCCGGGCCGTAACTTAGTTATTTGTTATCACTGTTATTTGTTATCACTGTTATCAGTGTTGTTTGCACTGTCTGTGCTGCTGCCGTCGGACAGCTGCGCGGGCGGGCGATGCGCGCGGGGACGGGTCCTCCGCGCTGCCCGAGACGGGCAATGCCCTCTGCGCGGCGGCGCCGAGCAGCACCGCTGCCTTGTCCTGCCGCTGCTTCAGCCCAGCCTGGCGATTTGGGTGAGCTGCGGCCGAGCTGCGCAGTGTGCGCTGTACCCCGCAGGGCAGCGGCTCCCTGCGCTGCGGAGCGCTTGGGTCCTCTGTGCTGCTGCTTCCTTGACTTTGCACCGGTTGTGTGCCTTCCCCTCCGCGAGGCTCCTTTTATTTATGCTTATTTTTACTTAGAGAATACACTTAGAAATCAACTGTTAAAGAAACAGAGTTGCAGAATAGGGTCCCTGGCATTTTCCTTCCCGTTCTGGCCAAGTCATTCGAACTGCAAACTGAGACCCTGCTGCTGCAGGAATATTTGTTGCACATTTTAGTGGTTTCTCTGGGGTGAGCAGTAGCCCCTGATTTGCGCTGTTGCCTGAGTAGAGGAAAGGGTCAGGTGAAGCTCTGTCAGTTGGAGGTTTCCCAGCTGAAGCCGCAGGATGGTGCTTGGGCTACGACGTTATGTTTGTATGGTAGTGAATTAGGCAGCATAGAGGAGCGCATCTTGAAATAAAATCGTTAGGGAGGTGACAATTTAGTTAGAATTTTTAGTTGGCAATGCAATTCCGTAAGTAATTATGTACATAGGTACTTCAGGATTGGGTTTCACTGCATTTCCTCTGACTAGATGTTACTTTTGATCTATAAGGGGCATTCCCGTTGGTGTGGACAGGATTTTTATGTGTTGATCAAGCTGATAGATGATCCTTACTGGTCAAAAGTTAAAGGCCTGGCCTCTGAGCATCTTTTACAGCCTTTGTAGCCTATGTGGTATGAACCATCAGCTGGACACAGTATATGATGAGGTTTGACATTTTACATACTTTAAACATTGTGATCAGAAAGTATTTATGCCTGAGATGGTTCCAGACACTCAGCCATATCTTGAAATCATTAAGGCCAGTATTGATTTTTATCACTGACATTGCACAGATCAGAGTGAATCAGATGAACTGAAAATTTAACAAGTTTAGTAGTTTTTTTCCTCAGTTGACAAAATGTTTGTAGGATCAGACCCTTTTTGTATTTTTACATGTTGTAAAAACTTTTTTTTTTTTTTTTTTGCCATGTTTCAGAATCAGTATTGTACGTTCTCCTGCTCCTGTGGTGGAAAAAAACATGTCTCTACAGTTGGAAGCTTAATACTTAAATACAGCCTGAGCTTAAAGCCCTTATTGGACAGATGGCTAATTTTACTGGTCTGACCTTGCCTCTTAGGGATCTAGTCCCATGATCCTTGGTTATCGTAATAGCTACTATAAGTACATGAGGAAATTAAATAGGTAGTAGTTGTGAATGAGATGATTAGTAGCTTGCATTAAAATGTTAGATAAATTTCGGAATGGGAACATGTAGGTATTTTTAAAGATCCCACTAACTTCTTGTTTCCTTTAATCATAGCAGAATGGTGTGTTCCCATGTATTAAAATAGTTTAGCTTAGAAACAAATATTTTATAGTACTGTGAAAAAGATGAATTAATATGCTAATATAATACAGACATTGCTACTCTTAGCTGTGCATTTTCTGTTTGCAGAAACAGAAGAGAGTTTCTGTGCAGCAGTGGTCATTGTAGGTCCCACCTACCTGATGCCAAAGGCTACTGGGGGTTCCCAAGAACCCTGTGCCTGACTCCCTGTTTTGAAGGGTCATTTTCAAAACACTGAGAACATCTCTGCCTTGTTCCTGCAGCTCTTTTTATGCTCCATGGTTAGCAATGAAAGGCAACTCTCATTTACTCACACGTGAAAAAAGAAGAGGTGAAGAGGACATAGGATGGTGAAAGGTGTGGAGGTTTTTCACTTTGCCCTTGCCAAATACAGGAGCTTGGGGTGCAAGCAAGGGATCACACGGAGAGAAAAGTGCTGAAACTACTTTATCTTTAATAACAGGAGCCAACTGGGAAGTCCTGAGGCTCAAAAGCCAAAGGAGTAGTCAAATGCACCTCCATTTTTCCCAGTTTCTTCATTTGGGGCTTTATTTACAAAGATCTATTTTGTAATCCCAAGAAAGCAGTGGAGTGAGAAGGAAATCTATTTGTGAAGTTAAAATGAGTTGTAAAATCACTACAAATACAACTTGCTAAATTCAGCTTCAGGGAAAAAAAAAAAACTGTCTTGCTAAAATTAAAACATCCTGATGACTGCTAAACTTATTTGAACATTTATTTACAGTTGTGTGATGCCCTCACTGGAAACAAGGAAATAGAGTGACAGACACTTTGGGAAGGACTTAAAACAAATCTTTAGACACCGGGTGGTGAATACCATAGTTGGGAAGAGATTAGTCTGGGATTCTGTAAATCTTTTGTTCCCAGAGGAAACTGGCACTTGTGCTTTTTCTTTCAAATGATTTTCTTACTTTTGCCTTCTTCAAAGCCACAGACTTTTGCCACTTCTGATTCATGTGTCAGTTAGTTAACTGATTGCTGGAAAGCCTACATCGTTTATATTATATATAGTTACATAATATATAATATATATAATATTATATTTTTATATATAATAATATTATATATTATTATATAGTAATACTGCTATTAATACAATTATATTGAATTTTAATCGTTCTGTGATTATAGAGAAACACTGGAGGAGGAGCTGACCACTAACCTGATTGTCCATGAATGTTCATGGCATGAACTTGTTGCACTGTATTACGTTGTTACTTACTTTTGTAATTTAGAGTAAATCCAGAAATCCAAAGGCCTGCAGACATTACGCCTATTATGTTGATCAGCACAGAAAACAATAAGGCATTCATATGTGAGTTTTTTTTTAATGATTTCCAATTAATAGAAATAAAGAATTTCCTAGCTTGAACCAGTTTCACAGATGTGCACAGTGGCAGTGTCACTGACTTTGTGAATGTTAGTGCTAGAAGAATTAGTCCTATTAAAGCTGGAGACAGACCTTTATGAGAGTGCAGCACTCTTCAATATCAGAGCCATATTTTCAAAAGAACCCAGCCCCCAGGTCAGCATTACACTAAATGACTTTTTTTTTTTTTTTCCCAAAGAACTTGGCACTGGGATAGTTGAATTCTTCAGAAAATCTGGCTATAATAAGAGCTGCTGGATATGGAACACTTCGGAAAATCTAGCCCTATTTAGATATCAAAATAGGTCAAGCTACCTTGAAAATCGTATCTGTAGACATGGAAAATGTCTTTTGGCTGGGAAAAAGGTGGTTTTAGATTTTTTAAATATTATGCATTTTTGGGAGCAGCATTAGAATGGGTTATAATTCATTGTCACAATAAATTCTGCATGTAAAGCAGGCAAGGATAAGGTTGATCTTCTGCTGAGTTTGAAATGCCTATGAGGAAAGAAATGAGTCCAAGCCTGAATGGTTCTTAACATAAGGGCTGCAGAACTGGCACCAAAGGTGCATGTCTATGAGCTAAAACTAATAAAAAAGATGTGAATTATTTATTTGAGGGAACATTAGTATCATTCTTTTATTTTTTCAGACCTGCACTAAAATGTGTACTATTAGAATACAGTGGTGTGTGACTTAAACATACACTAATGATATATGTGTCTGTTGTTGTTTGTCATATTTGGGTGTCACTTGTGTCATAACACTGATGTTTTTGTTTTGAATGGACTTGCAGTCATAACTTTTGAGCCTATATTCAGGTGCCAATATTCATCAATCTCATAACCATGTTGCATGATAAATTTCTCCGAGAGCTGTGAACATTCCCATTCCCTTTAGGGCAGGAGATACCATTATGGCTAAAAACTCATCAGATTATTTCACTTTAGCATGTTAATTAGTATATCACTGTTAATCACTCATTTCAAAGTATGTTTTATGATTTTATTTAGTCTTGTTCATTTCAAAATGTCTCCTCCTGCTCTTTGCATCCTGAAATTGCTATCTTCCTCTGTAAAAGGAAAGCTTTCAGAAAATGCTTTTCTTGGACAGCATTTTGCAAATGTTCCCTTCAAAACTGCAGTATAAAACATTTTGGATGTGCAAGGTTTGATATTATTGCAGAAGCTTAAAGGGCATTTCCAAATGTGAATTGGCTACAAAACTTACACCATTCCTCACAAAGGTAAAGTTTCAATTTTGGTAAGATTATACCAATAGCAGATTTTGGAATTCCCAATGATGCTTTGGGGAAGAGGGGTCATTTTGCAGTCAAGGCTGAGACTCGGATATCTTCATTTTCTGAGGCTGCCATAGACTTGTTCTTTGAGGATCGCCAGCCTTTCCCAGGCTTTTCATCTTTAAAATGAGCTTAGAGTGATTTGGCACTTTTATCCTTTCCCAGACATGTCACAGTAGATTGTGAGAGGACTTCTGTACAGTTCTCAGCAAAGCTGTACTCCAAGTTTAGTCAAGGCTGCTAGCAAAGCATAACCTTAGTAATATTGTGTAGAACGAGGTCTCTGAATCTTCCAGTGAGCCTTGCAAGAAGTTGTGTTTCTATACAGTTCTTACTCCCTGGAAGACACTGTGACACTGGAGTAGCCAGGGCACATGCTAGTGGGTGCATTTTGTTAGATGTGAACATACCCAATGTGCGGATTCACATTCTTAATATTAAACTTAATAACAAGGATTCCAAGCCTAAAAAGCTTCCTGAAGAGCAGGAGAATACACTTGGCCTTAAAGTAGAAAATGTGAGTGGATGATGCCTCTTTAGTCCCCCATAAACTCATCAGTTAGTTGAGAATATACTGGGGAGTTTCCCATTCTTCACATTAAATTTATTGTAGAGCTCAGCATTATGTTCTGTTTCTGCTTGTATCATTTTATGTAGTGTTACAAAAGCAAAACAAAACAAACCCTATAACCAATAGAGCTGTTTCAAGGCTTTTTATAACACATATTAAGTGAAACACTAAAGCAAGTGGTTAATAGAAAGTTTTTTCCTCATATTAGAAATGTTGTTAAAAATATCAAAAATGCTAGTAAATTACCATGAACCAGTATTTGCAGATTGGATTGTTTCATTTTGTATTAGTCGTTAATTCAGCTTTTCTGTTAGAAACAGGATGTATTTAATGTTAGAGAATACAGTTCAGCGACATATCAGTGATCATGTAACGGTGGTCTCTGATCCAGTGCTTAAAGCACAAGCATGAGGGAGACAGGTAAGCTACATGATTTTGAAAGAAATTTCCTAATTTTTATCTGTGCAAATGGATAATCTATTGGAGAGGAAAAGAAAAAAAAAGAGGGGGAACAAGAACCTGTTCTTAACAATTATTTCCTGTTGAAAGGGAATACTTTTGTTTAAAAACATAATTCATAATATGATTTCCTTTTATTTTTTACTTTCAGTAAAAATGTTTACGCATGAAGATTTTTTTTTTTTTTTGTATAAAACAACCTTCTCACCTCCTCAGTTCCTCAATGCAAATGTTCAAATCACAGCAGGAGGTGAATATTTTTTTCCAGACTTTTCAGAAAACTTTTATCAATAAGTTGAGAACAAGCACAGTAAAATTCATCTTCAAAAGTAACTGCTTCAGAAAGGCATAAGCCACTGAAAATTGAAGGCTTAGAGGGGAAAGCTCCATCTCAACCAGATAGCTAAATCAAACCCAGCTAATGATACAATGTGAGATGATCCATAAAACTCTCAGGCGAAAAATGTATAGTGTCGAATACATAAGTTCAAGTGGATTCTTCTCCTGAGCTCCGTGTAATTACCCCCATGAGCAAGGACCACTCATGAAGACAGCTCATCAGGATTTTAGCATCAAGTAAAAGAGAAACACACATAATACCAAGCCAGGGAACTTTTATCCAGAAGGAACAGGATTGCTTTTGGGCTGTGAATAAAACCACTTCTCTTAGCAATTCTCTGACTATATTGTTAGCCAAAAGATTTGTTTTCTTAAAAAGGTCTTTCATTCAAGCATGTCAGAAAATCATTTTTAGATCTTGGAGAGTTTAACAACATCCAGGTGCTAACATATGTGTATCACAGAATGCAGGTGCAGAATATGTGGTGGATGGGTATTTTCCAATTTACCTTATATATATATATATAATAGTAGTGCATTTGAGAGTCAAATTAAGAACAGTTCAGGTTCTTTTAAGAAGGGGCACTGGGCAGTGCTGAGCTGGTGTTAATCTCAAACAGAAAAATCTCTAAATTTGGAAGAATCTTAAGCAAAATTATCCTTTATGCCTCTGTTGATTTTTACAGTCATTAAAAGTTGCAGGCAACTGTGAAAATGATGGCACAGTCAAATATCTAACACCTCTGCACATCTGAAACTTGCAATTTGATTTTTTTTCTAAAATTGAGGAAAAGGAGCATATTGTGAATTTTCAGCATGCTGCATTCAAATACAGAAATCATTCTAATTCCTTTAATGTGTTAGAGGTATTATTCCACATACAGAGTTTTCAAACAGAGCTGGCTTTAAGTTGCTGAGCTCAAAAAGGTTCTGCAAAAAAATGAATGGGAAAAAATATGGCTATTTTTTGCTCATATTCCTGCTTACGTGAGAAATTTCAACTGGAAGATCATTTTAGAAAATAATAAATGGGTGAAACTCATTAATTTGCAAATTGTTGTCTAGGACCAACCAAAACTTTTGTAATTTAACTCAAGACAGCAGGAGCCAGAATGTGTTGCTTGGAGTAGAAATGGTAGGTCTGTTTCATATCCTGCTTTCTAGATAGTCACAGGAGAGGACAACAAGTTCCTAAAAATAGGCAAGCTTTTTTTATTAAGATAACTATTTAGAGATGATGGAATTACAGCTGGTAATCCAGCCATGTACACAAAGACGAACTTCTGCAGACATTTTTGCCTTCGTTTTCCATTCAGATTGTTACTGTTTTCATCTTAATTGACCTGTCATAATGTCAACACTATACTATAGTCTCCGTGTTGTTGACTATATGCTCAACAATTACAAATTTCTTCATATATGTGCTGATTAATTTAAGACATTATAGTCTTTTCTTTTGTGGAGTAGTAAGACTTAATAATTATAATGAAGATGAAAGAAGGAATGTGGGGAAAAATCAGTGCTGGACAAAGGATGAGTCACCACCTAAAATGGGTAGAAATAGGAAAATAAAGAATCCTTTGAACTGGTTATGGGCACGAGGAGCCTTCCCTGAAACGGCTGAGAGAAATGCGTGGCTTTTATGGATAAAGTGGACTCTGCGAGTTGCGGAAATGATCTACTTATGGAGCAGGGAATGCAATGAGAAGGTTTGGGAGCAGCAGGTTGTTAGCTTCATGGACAACAAGCCTGTGTCCAAGCTGCTTGCTGTTCCCTTCTGTAACTGGTCTCTACTTATGCTGATATGTTTCCATGTCAAGACTTCTCTGGCAGGAACATTTCAGAGGTTCTCCCATCTCTCACAGTCATTTCCCCTCCTTTCACCTCCCACTGCATCTTACTGGCTCTTCAGATACACAGCGGTGTCCTAAACTAGATTAGCGAAGTGATTGAGGTTAAAAGACACATCTTCTTTCACCTAATAGATACAAAGAGCTTTCCTTGTGGTTTCTATTGATGCTGTTAATGGAAGGAGAGACTTACTGGTTGCAGAAGGTACTGAAGTTGTCCTGTTTTGTAGGGAAGAACAGAGTCTGAGAAGAATTTCCTGCTACTTGAAAAGTTTCCAAATTTCCTTTTTGATTCAGTACTATGATTCAATAGCCTTTAATAAAATCACAGTTGCATTTGTGCTGATTTCTGCAGTCAGTGTGAAATTATTGGACAGTAGTATCTAAATAAACCTTACTGCCAGTGTATGAAAGTTTTGGCATGGGTTTAATAGCAAAAGTTATTAGTTGGTTAGATTTCAGTCTGATAGAAACACCAAAATTCAAATTTCTAGTTCCATTGTTCCATTCAGAACAGTGACAGGATTTTTGAAAACACCCAGCCTCATATCTGCATTTTCAAAGTTAAGCTTTCATTCTTTAGTTTTGAATTATGCAGTTCCAAGAGGCCCATTTTTGTTTTAAAAATAGGACACTCAATAGGTCTTTAGCTATCCATCCAAAAAAGGCTACGCCAAGTTTCAATTCTTTGGTAAGGTGATGGGCTGATCTGCTGGAAAGCAGCTTTGCAGACAAGGACCTGGGGATCCTGGCAGACAACAAGATGAACACGGGCCAGCTGTGTGCCCTTGCCGCAAAGAAGGCCAACAGCATCCAGGGCTTCATGAGGAAGAACATTGCCAGCAGGTTGAGGGAGGTGATCCTGTCTGCTCAGCCTTGGAGAGGCCACCTGAGTGCTGGGTCCAGTGCTGGATGGCCCAGTACAAAAGACGTGGACTGGGGTGACTCAGTGAAGGTCATGAAGATGATTAAGGGATTGGAGCATCTAATAGACGAGGAGAGGCTGAGAGAGCTGGAACTGTTCAGCCTGGAGGAGGCTCAGGGATGTAAACACCTGACGACGGGGTTGGAAGGAGACAGGTTCAGACTGTTCTCAGAGGTGCCCAGTGGCATGACAAGTGCCAGTGAGCACAGCCTGAATTACAGGAAATTCCATTTAGACAGTGGAAGAAATGTCCTTACTGTGAGAGTGGTCGAACACTGGAACAGGTCACCCAGACAGGTTGTGGAGTCCCCATTCTTGGAGATATCCAAAGCCTGGCTGGACATGGTCCTGAGCAGCTTGCTGTAATTCACCTTGCTTTGAGCAGGAGCTAAACAAACTCCAGAGGTGTCTCCAACTTCAACCATTTCGTGATTTTTGTGAAATGTCAAAAGCTGCTTTTGGAAAGGTGTGTTTTAGCACTTGCCTTTAGCCTCCTTCATGCTGCTCGCCATACTGCCATCGACTGATAACAGCAGCTGTATAATTATAACTCCTCTCTGCTTTGCACAGAGAAATCAGACATTTGCTTTTAGTTGTAATCAATACTAAGTTTTCTGTGGGACGTCACTCTATTCTGCACAGTGTTTGAGGTGGTGGAACTGTTGATGAGGCTGTGCCTAAATCTCTGGTCTGACTAACCTGGATGGACATTCCTTTTTGTTACAGTTTCTGGTGCACACCCAGATGCATGTGTCCATCAGTAATCAGCTTCAAAATAATTAGGGAGGACTTGGAGGGATTGTGTGAAGCCAAGATACTGTGTGTCCTATCATCAGCCCGCACTTATACTGCTTTGCACGCGCTCGGCTCTCTCTTCTTTATACTTTAATCTTTGTGAGTGTCTCTGTGTGTGCACAATGATTGCAGGAGTTTTCTATCATCTGAGATATTATCAGTTTTTTAGAAGATATCCTTGCATTTTATTTCTCACACCAAGTTAAATGTTTCTTTAAGAGTTTACTTTAATGTTTTGTATCAGAGAAACATTGAGAGAGAATGTCATAGATAGAGCAAAGAGATTAAGAGACATTAAGAGAAACATTTTTCAAGTAGCCTGAACAACTTAGCCATGATTCTTATTGAAGATATTAAACTCTGGATAGCTAACTCCTGAAAAATATACTCCTAAATGATATTGATGGACGGGAAAAGGAATTTTCAAGTGTCTACCTGACATTTTAAATGGATTTTTATATATGTTTTATCTGTATCTGTAAATATGATAAAATATACCTATATAAGTATAAAACAAATGTATATACATATAAAATATGTACTTATATACATATTATATATATACATATAAAATATGTATACAGATAAAATATATCTATATACATACATGCATGTATAGATACAATATAAAATCATAAAATAAAGATTTTATATATGTATGTATATATACGCACATAAAACTGTTTTGTGATAGTAAATACAAAAGCTTTTAGCTGTGTTGAATACAGAAAAAATGGCAAGCTGAATTTTATTCTTATTTTTTATCATTTCAGAATAGTAATAGCCTACTTAATACTGTACATATGCATAAGACACTGTTATGAACTTTAAATACTGTGTGATCAACTTTGCTAATCTTTTCAGGTTTCTTATAATAGCAGTATGAGTGTTGTGTGTCTTAATGCAAAATTTGTCATGCTACTCATACCATGTGTATGTATAGTGAAGAACTGTGTATGAATAAATCTTCTTCGATATTACTCTAAACCTCATAGAATATTATCTGTGTTGGTGATATTTGTGTTATTTTGTCACCTTGACAGATACTGTGAGGGACTTGCAATAAGATATTATAAAAGGAAAGAGCTGGAGGACAAGAAAGCTACTCAATTGCTTAATTTACTTTTAAGCTTTAACAGTTTTACTAAAGCAAGTACTAAGTTCTTGGTGTGCTTAATAGTGAGTAGTGGGTGCATGTAGAAAGGTTCATGCATCCTATAACTTGAAGGGCTTAAAGCAAGATATAGTTTTGGAAAGGCTCCCTGTCCCATCTTCCTGCTTCAAGGTTGGGGGCATGTTGTCCTGTCACTTGCCTTGCTCTGCCCCTGGAGCTCATCTCTTTCCATTCAGCTCCTCACTGCCTCAGATACTTAACCTGGAGAAAAGAGAAGTTTTTTTTTTTCCCTCTGGGGTTAGTGAGTTGAATTCTCTTATCATGAGCTCAGATGTCAGTGCAAAAGTGGAGAGAGAAGCCCTGGGAGTCGGGGTGGGAAGGTAGAGGAGCACTTGTGGAGGGAAAGGGATGGGGAAGCGGGGAGGTGGCAGGGCAAGGGATGAGACTTTTCCCTTTCGGTGGCCATGAGCTGTTACTTCTGCTCCATGGCAGTGTGAAACTACACTCTTAAATGATGCAAATTTTCCCAGGCCCGGGGTTTCATTTGCAGCTTTCATGATCTGTTTTCCCTGTGGCAGATGTGGCAAACCTTCTGTGATAGCAGTGAGCAAAGTCTCTGCTCTTTGTTAGCTGCTGCCCTGCAACCAGGCAGTTGCTTTTTCTTCACTGCTGTTGGATATTGCAATGCAGAAAACAAGTGAGGGGAATGAGGCAGGAGGGATGACACCAGCACACTGGCACATGTGATTGGATTGCTGGCTTTTTTCCAGCTTGTCCTCCTACCATTAAAGTGTTAATTCTCACCCTCTGTTGCATAGAGGTGCTAACACATTATTACTCATTTACAGCTACTTTCTATGTTAAATCTTCCAGCAACTTTTATTTCATTTTATTTTATAAACTATTTGGAAGCTGGTGCACCAGCAGATGAGATGGGATTTGAAAAATAGGAAAAAAATGCAGCTTCTTAAAAATGGGAAGCGAACATATAAGGAAAATCACAACAGAAGTAGCCTGGATTCTTGAGCACAGAGAGATTAGCCTTGAAGTAGCAGAGTCTCAGGGAATAAAGACCCGACTACCTTTTCTATTGACTGTGCTATCGTGCTGCAGACAGACCTCATGAATTAGGGAAGCCAGGCTGCAGCACTGGGACTATGACCGGTTAAGTGCACGTCTGCTGAGGGCCATGAGCACTTGATCTTGGCTGAGGCTTTCAGGAATACACCTGAAGTTATGCAGGCAGAGTGCCTCTGAGGAGCTTTCCTTTAAAGGCATCTCCACTTACCCTCTTTCCATTAGCTAGGGCAGTAAGGCACTTGTACTAGGAGAAATATTCCACTAAGTGTCTAAATGCAAGTGCAGTTTATGTACTTGTGTTAGGCAGACCAGCTCCTAATCTGTAATAATCAAAGACATGCAGGACTCTCAAAGATAAGAAAAGATTACCCTGTCTGTTCCCCTTCGCTAAGTCCAGGATAGGTATAAATTTAGACCTTTGCTTACAGATAATATTCTGCCCTGTTTTTAATAACCTTTAGCATCAGGAATTCCACAAAAGCTGTTCCAGGACAACTCTGCTCAGTTAGATTTTTTTCCATGTCTAACTCATTAAAAAATCCATTACAAAATCTTTTTTTCTCCTCTTGACATAAACTTTCAGAACAACTGGTCATTGCACTAGGAAACAGGCATCTCTCTCCAGAAAAGATCCTTTCCCCATCTTTTCTTTCCAGAATTGGAGCCCTGCCCTGAATCATCACCTTACTCTAGGAGTACAAGGAGTGGGGCCTCTTCCTCATGCTTACCCCTTCCCTTCTCTTTTGCAATTTGCATAGCCAAGGCAAAGCAGGAAAGCAGACAGAGTGACTACTGCCATTGTACCTGTTCATTTTTAGTGTAATTGCCTGTATTGCATATATTGGCCAGTAGTTTGGGTTCTAGTCCACGCCTTCTTTATTACTTTTTATCTTGGGCTATAAACACTCTGGTAAGCTCTTTGTCCAGGTGAGCTCACCTTAAGCTTACCTGGACAAAAACCAGATGCTGTACATGGCATTAGCAAAACACTACAGGAGCTTGATGCTGCAGCACAAGCACAATTGGAAGAGACTGCCTGAAAATTTCTCGACACAGCCGTTGTCTTCTGTAACTATTGTGGTTGGGAGATTCTTGCCTTCTTACATACTGCTGCTGAGTGGTGGGAGTTGGAAAAAGCTTCAAAGGGATGAAAAGATGGCACATTTTTTTCATTTAGGATTTCCTGACCTTTTTTGGTTTGTTATGCTGTCCTCATTCCCCTGTGGTGTTTACATAACCTAGTTCAGTCTGTAAGAAGAAAATGGAAAAAAGGCCCTATCAATGTTTGGTGCTTTACAAATGAGAGTTTTACCATTATTTCAGTGAGAGAGTGATCGGGCCGTAATATACTTTATTTTGGCGCTAGGAAAGGACAGAATCTTCACTTGCATTTTTTCCTTAATATTGTGAAATTCCATTTCATTAAAACAGATCTTTTTCCATTAGTTAATGAACTGAATTAAGTAATGTTTGAAACAAAAACAATCTGAAGGGTGACGGATTTCTTTTCCTTTTTGGTAAAAGTTTCTGTTTGAATTAGTTTGAATTCTCTTATGAGATTTTTCTTTCTTCCTAATTCATCATTTCATGACATAAGTTGACAGCATTTCAACAGTAAATTTCCTTTGTTTTGTGAGATAGGAGACACATCAACCTATAAAATAAGAAGTTCTTTGATCACTACCTATTAAGAGTTACCCACAGAGATTTAAAAATAAAATAATGAGACAGATGTTTCATTTTGCTGACCCATGGCCATGGCCTGTTGAGAAATTTCCACTAAAATGGAAACATGAAAATGTGACAAGCTTTATTCAACTCTTCTGAAGTGACTCAGGTTTGAAGCTTGTGAACATAAGAAATGTAGTTGTTTTGAAGATTATTTTAAATATTCATCACTATTCATGACTGTAGGAAGATTTGGGGGTCATTTCATGACTGGTTTGAAGAAGAAACCAGGCTGAATATATACTAGCAAGTTTCTTGCAGTATTTGAAGCAAAGCATCTACCTGAAGCAGTTACTTCTGAGCTTTTCCTGATTCCATTGAGGTTGAGCTGGGGACATGGATTAATTTAAACCAGTGTGTTCACTTTGGACATCCAGGCTAATTCTTCTTAGGATTTCTAGTGCCAGTTGCATCACAGCTTGGGAGTTAACTAGTTCTGAGGGATGTTTCCAGGCTCTGGTACCTTGCTGCCTGTATGACCACATTGCTCATGGTCTCTGGCGCATGTTTTGCTGGACTGACTAGCATTCCCACAGCAGATCCTCCCCCTCTTCCTGGGATGACAGAGAAGCTGCCACAGGCCAGAGACTGTTTCAAGTATGCAGTTTATACGTGGCTATCCTGATTGTAGAGTGTGGGACCCCACCGTATGGCGCAATAGGATGGACACAATATTATGGCAAGACCATTCCTTGGCCATTGGCTGCATAAGGGTGAGGACATAAGGATGCTGGCCACATCTCACTGACTAGTATGAGTGTATTCTGAGACTGCCCTGACATGCTGCCAATGCTCCTCAAGAGTCAATTGGAGTCTTAATTCTCACACAGGGCAAGTAAGAGGGAGCGGGAACACATGGTCATTCCTAATTTTCAGAAATCTGTCAGCTGTGATAAATAGAAGTGAGGGTTTTTTTGACATTTTTAATTTGATGTGCTTTTGAGATACAGAGGTTTAAATAAAGGTAAATTTTTCTCCATCTGCAATAGAGGACTCATGCATTCTCTAGGTCACGTAGAGAACTTGTTTGGTAGCTTCTTCATTGTTTTAATGTCTTTTGTATATTTTTAGAAGTACGGAACCTAAGAGATCTATAAACAGTCAATTAAATAGCTGTAGGCAGAGAAGTAAGTGCAACAGCATCATTTCCACATTGTTTATATTCAGCTGAGTCCTCACTTCTGTCTTGTATTTGATACTCTTTTACAGTATAGTCATATGTATGAGTGCTCAGCATTGATTGATTTTATTTATTTATTTATTTTTGCATGGGAACAAAATCATGGCTTCCATTTCCCATTTCCCCAAAGCATTTTGAACAATATTGAATTCTGTATGCCTGACTGGTCAGAAAGAGGGATGGACTGTATTTGTACAGAAAGTGTTTGATTGTATTTTTATATAAATTCATTCCTTGTTCTTTATTATTAGAATTGGCATCCATGAGTTCTTAGATATTCATAGCATCCAACTGTAGATGCTATTTTCAGGTGGGATCATCACTGAGACAAATCTTTGTAGGATATAATATATATATTTCTCCTTTTTTCTCCTCAACAACAGGCCCATATCTAGTTCAGGCATCAAGTCACCTGTCATTTGCAGGGTTATATTTAACAAGAATTTTAGACAGAGCACTCTGCTCTGGAAATTGCACATCACTCTTTACAGATAACCCTGCAAGTGGGAATCTGTGGTGTACTCCTGTCATCCTGCTACGTCCTGCTTGGGAAGAGTCGCAGCTATAGAAATTCTGTGGGGCAGAAGACATTGAGGGTATATGTGGCAGTACTTCTGCGTTTGTCACAGCTGTGCCACGCAAGTTGAACCCACAGTGCTGTGTTATGCTGGGTGCAAGGCTGACTGGCAGCTTTCTACCCACGCAGGCGCTCAGCAGAGCTCAGCTATGCTCTTGAGCTGTGTATGGTGCTACCAGATCAAGGGGAGTTTTGTGCTGACACGTCAAAGTAGAGCTGTTTCTGACCTGAATTGTAGGGGATACTACAAATACCCAGGATTTTACCGTTGAAAATTGTTTTAACATTCAAGCATGTCATAAAACTATAGTTGTTAAGACCAGCTCTGCCATCCATTTTTAGCATGTCTAATGCCCGATGCTGTGTAAAATCTTACAAAATACTTCCAGCACACATTTATCTCAAAGTAATTTGTTAGTGAAGCCGCAATGTGTACGACAATCGCGATGAGCTGACAAACTACTTTGATATGATGCTACAAAGCAACTGTTTAAAAGCCATGGGAGCTTTTGCATCTCAGTGGGATAAACATTGCATGTGTCAGATATTGCAGTTATTTTGTCATGGCTATGAAAGGAATGCTCAGCCTCAAAAAAGGATACTCTTTGCTTTCTACCAAAGTATGTGAAATCTGGACTCTGACAAAGCTGCTTTGAATCACTAGAAGCCCATTCAAAATGACAAGGGCACAAGTTGCAACAGAGGACCGTGGGGGATGTCCCATGGTATGAGATAGCCCAATTTGCCTTTCCCTTTACTCTTCCGTAGGAATAACTTCCATGTGAGGGATAGAACTTGGTCAGGTTTTCCTTTCCCTCTGCCATGTTTTTGGTTCAGAGGCAAAGAGCTTCAGGGATTTGCCTGGCACAGAGGGTGCGGAAAGGCTTTTTGCTGGAAAGGGTGGATTACATGGTGGTGGTGGAGTTGATGCGGTACCAGGCTGTTTTGAGGAGGATCCTGCACACTGGGAAGTGGTGCTGCTGGGCTGCTGAGCATGCGTGGTATCTTCCTGCCATGACCTTTGCAGTATTAAGGAAATTCTCTAATTTTAATGGAAAATTAAACAAAACAATGGAAAGTATAGACCTCTCTGACTCATTTTTGCTCTAGCAATAATTGGTCACAATTTATAAGGTGGTGCACCTGACGTCGATGTTTGGCTCTCTGGGTCTGTGTCATCACCTGTGAACTGGAGATAATGCTGTTCAGTAGGGCTGGATGAATAATTCACAGTGAAGATGCTTATTAAACATGTGTTGCCTCTCTGTGTTTGTAGATAGTCTGCAGATGGATTACATTTTTTCAAATCTATGCTTTTTCAAAATTATTCACCAAAACGTTCTGTAAATAATTTTATTAGCCTATAATGCATTCAAAATTTGAGTTTGAAGTCTGCTCAATACTTATCTACCTCACTGGGTTTTGTGAAGATAATAAGGTATTTTCTGTGTATAAAGTGCTGCCTAATAGAGCTAAGAGAACCTAGAGGTACTTCAGTTGGGTTGTTCTTACAGTCTTTGGGTAGCTTAGCCTCAGTGCACTGCTTGATGCACTGCCTGGTTATTTGTTTGCTGAGGTATCTGTGTAGGACATGTTCAGATTCTCTTTGCCCCTTCTCCAGGAATTCAGGGAAGAGAGACAAAGAGGATAACTTCACCACTGTCTGTGAGATGCTGGTAGTATCTCTAGAAAGTGGTTGGAAGGAAGCTGCTCCCTCTTTTACTATCTGGGAAATGTGAAATTCGTGGAGGAAATTTGACAATGTGACTGGTGTTTACTAAACAAAATCTATTAGTGCTACCTGTACATTTTTGAATGCTTCCATTGATTTTAATGATATAATTTCAGTGGATAAGAACAATTCATGTAGATTGGAGTCATGTTTTCTTACATCTGCAAAAAATTCTTGGAGATGTTATAATACTTAATTCGTTTTCACAATTTCTTTCAAGGTTAGCTGATAAGGAAGATCCGTGATGTGTCTGTATAAATCTCTAACATACGACTGGAAGTCTTGTTCTCTGAAAGTGTGTGCAACCCTGTACAATTTCAACAAAAAGAGAGGTCTTCACGAGCAGCCCTTGTCGCCGAAGTAAGATGGTGAAAGAAGTTAGGCTGTCTTAAACCTTGCTTATATTTACTCTTTCATCAAAGCACTTAACATTATCCAGGGTTGCTTGGAATGGAATGGAAATATAAATATGTAAAAAGACAAAGAGAACGAAGATACCTTGATTTTGCTGTAAGGTGTAGCCTTTGTCTAGTCCCACTTCATTATTCATATAAAAATATGAAACAAAAAGTTTCCTAGTAGCAGAAAAAAACAGTCAATCCTAAAAGGACCAGAATATCAGTTCTACTCTTATTTTAACTTTTCAGTATTGTTGTTGATTGATAGTGTGGAGAGTTTGTAAGCTGTTCAGTTCTGTTTTTAGCTTCAAATCAAGTATTTTGATGGAAGCGACAAATGTAAATCCAATGTAGGTTTACTTCATATTTTAAAATAACTTTTATAGTAGCTTGTTTTCTCATTATGTTTTTTCAGAACTAGTCAAGAAAATCCATTTTTCTTAGCCTTTGCTTACAATTTTCATAGGCAAAGGCATTCAGAAGACTATATATAGCAGATCTGTGGCCTTCAAAAATTTGGAATTGCCATTTGAAGTTGAAGATATCTTGATTAGTTCTCCGTTGCAGTTGTTTATGACATGGGTTAGGTTTCAAGAGCATGAATGATGATTATTTAGAGAATTTGTGTTGAAAATCTTGGCCCTGGTCACATAAACCATACATAGTCAATCTCAAAATAATTCTCACAGCCCACAAACGCTGTGTGAGAGATGGTTTGGAGACATGAGTTGTAGTGAAGATTCCTAGAAAATAACCAAATCCTTTTAAGCAGGAAAGCACCACTATTACTGTCTTTTCTCCAGATGAGTACAGCTTAGTGCTTGGTCTCCTCAATGGGCAAAACATCTTCTTCATCATTAGTTCATTTCCACGGGTCAGGTGCCAGCCCCGTGCCTTCATTAAAATTTCAGGAGCAGCCCTGCAAATGCTTCAAGATCACTGCGGCTTGATTAGAAGTGATAGAGTTTTCTTCAGAACTTTACTGTGTTTAAGGGTGATTGACCTGTGATCCTTATTATTTTACTAGAAAAAGTACCTTTGTTTTTCCAAAGCTAATGATCCTTCTTAGTTAATGGAAGAATATTTTTGGCAAGACCCACCAGGAAACATTATGTATTCAAAAATTATGATCACCTTGAAAAATCTCTTTGAGAGGCTGAGTAGGGTAATGAAGTTTGTATTACACCAGGGATTTACTCTGGTTGCAAAATAGGCAAACTCTTCCACAGTAAATACAGTTGCTAACATGTAACCAAAGGCTTAGATCTCTTTTTTTTTTTTTTTTTCTCCCACCTTTCTGATTTTCAGTAGTTAGGTATTGCATTGAAATGCTGACTTGTATAGTGTGAAAGAAGGGAAACAGATACTGTGAGATCAATACAGAGCTATAAACATACCTTCCCTTTTCATCTGATGAGATACTTGATTGATTTTGGCAAGACTGAAAGATCCGTTTGGTCATGCAGCAGTGAAACAAGGGAGCCCATCATTATAACTGCGTCTAGCGCTCAGCAGCTAGTGAGAAGGAGGAAGGAACTGACCCCTCCATCTTCTCATCAAGTTAAATTTGCTGAAAAGTTAAAGTTGGTGAAAAAACAGGCTTACTTCTGAAATTGTGCTTCTCATCTACAGCTATAGTGAAGGAACTGAAGTTCTGGAGGTGATTAGACCATCCATCTTTTGGACATTCATAAAAGAGATTTCTCAGCCTATGCCAAAGCAGCATGGGGTGAGGATGAGGCATTTTTTGGTTTCATTTTCTTCATCATCACTGAGAAGAAAGAGAAGGTCGGTTAAGAAATTAACTTGGAAATACATATGTGGGAGTGGTTGTATGAGTTACTTGATTGCAGCCAGTGTCTGATGCAGGAATAGGCTGGAGGGACACTCCAATGGTTCAAGGATTCACTCCACTACGGAGTGAAGATGCAGAAAGATGAGATGTTATGAGTTGACTAATAACTTATTAGCACTGAAAAAGGAGAGGTCCCCCCCGTCTCCTGGTCTTCTGTCAGGAGAAGGAACACATTCTGTGAAGGGAAGACTGAGGTATGTGGCAGCAACTCTGCTGGTGGCAGTGGAGTCTGAGGTGTCTCCCTTGGCCGGCCTGCCACCCTCTTCCTCCTCCTTTGCTCCTCCTCTGAGAGGTGGGAAAGGAATCACTACCATGCCGTTTGGGTGAGAAGGTAAGAAAAGATGAGAAAACAAAAGGAGACAAACTACTAATCCCTTCCTGATTTGTCTCATTGAATTCATTTAAACATGTGCTACATTAAATTGAGAAAACTGTCCTGATTCTTAAGACTTTCCTCATCTCTATTTTCCATTAAAGTGTCAAACAAAATTAGCATTGGGGCAGTTTTTAGGGTAGGTAACAATCAGTTTGAGTATGAGTTGTGGACTGTGTTTGACAGAATTTTAAAGAAGAAAGCAGCACATATCGGTTCTTCTTTAAACACCTACCCCCAGGTGACTAAAAGAGGGAGATTCTGTCCTATGGCTTCTTACACAATGTCGTTTTGTTTTGAGGCAGATAGGCTGGGACCTCCTGTGGATATACTGCTGGACTCGCTGAATTGCACAGCTTTCAGTGTGCAATGGAGAATGCCAAAGCAGCATGCAAGCACTGTCACAGGATATACAGTAAGTAAATCTTCAGGTGATTCATAGAGAACTGCAATAGTCTGCCTGGCCTCACACCTATGTATCACTCCTAAGCAAGCAGGAGAGATGGCTTTCAAATAAATAGTGTCATTGCCCAGAAAGCATTCAGGAGATGGTAGGCTTGAACTGATTGAATTGTAGCTTTAAGAAATCAGAAGTTTATGTTTCAGAAGCAAGATGGGGATTTGGGCTGTTTGCCAGTGGTTTGCAGTGGGAATAGATTGCTCTGCTGTTGCGGTTCCCACCCAAGGGAAAGCCTCAAAGCTGTTTGTAGCTGGTAGGACAAAGAAGTACAGCAGAGGAGATCAATATTACACTGTGAGAGTTACAGTGATTTCAGGCCCATTCAGATCCCTTGGCTTGTGATTGCATTAGCAGGAAGAGCTCTGCAAGATAAACTCCTGTCTTCCCACATCAGCAGTAGGTGCAAGCAAAGGAGAGATTTTTTTGGTCTGTTCCTCCAGACAGATGCTCTACTGCATGACATTGCTGGGAGCCCAAGATTGATTTTAAACATCATGGAGAACTGCGTTTTATCTACCGCTTATTTCTGCGGTGAATTTCATTTCAAGAAGTCCAGCAATTTCCTTGTTTTGCCCAGGAATTCTGTAGGGAGGATGCTGACCCTGTTCTGGCCCCTCAGCTTCCCTGCCATCCCCGTGCAAGGATGCTCCATGGCAATGCAATTCAGTCCCAAAATAGAATTTAACCGGAGGTGATTTTGCCATGGGCAAATTAGCACCAGTGATGCAGTGGATCTATTAGAATCGTTCATTTTCCTTGTTTCCTTACAACAGAAGTTGTGATTTTGTTAGCATTTTCAGTGAAAAGATTTGCAATTTCTAGAAAAAAATGAATGTAATCTAAAATGCAGTTTTACATGAAAAGATGCAAGTGGAAAACTCCTTACTGCCTTTAAAGCTGATGTGTTCCAGAAGCTTGAGAGGCTTCCCTCTCAACTGTTTTTGTTGGTACACACACTCCTTTACCCCATGGCTTTGTAAATGACACTAATAGAGCACCTCTACCAAGTATTTTATTGTTATGAAATTATGCGTAATATAGCACACCTAGAAGCATCTGCTGTGGACAGATCCTCACTCTGCCAGGCAGTGTTTCGGTGTATGTAGTTTGGTCCATTCTTCTGTATAAAAACAGAGGTGCAGCAAATAGAACTGTATATGGCATTGGAGAGTTGCTCCAATTGCTTACAGTTCTAGTAGCAACTACAAAAAAAGGACAAAAAAGTTATAATATTTTCAAAACAGTTACAATACAATATAGTCTCATATGAGAAATATTATTCACTTTTCATTCAGTAGATGAAATATCCAAGGCTCAGTTTTAACTCTTGAGCTCATGTATGGCATGATGATAAAACCAAAGACAAATGTGGCATTTACAGTGCTGTACCCAAACCAACTTTACTTAGGATTAATTTTAGATGTTCTGGCATCTCAAGGTCTCTCTGTGCTTAGGAAATTAGATTCTTTGTGGTTCATTAGTTTCCTATACTCATGAATAGATGTGAGGAGAGACAGTTATGAAAAAGCAATTTACATAATCACACAATATCAGTTTCTTCCTTATGTGATATCAAATGCCTAAGCTGTGCAGACCAGTTACATGAATCTTCACCTGTTCAATCTAACTGTGACCAGATAATGCACAATTTAATTTGTCAGTTCAAGTCTGACCTAAAATCTAGGCTGTATTTCACATCACTAGCACATAGATGGTCAGCCAGAGTCATTTGGTCATGTTACAAGGTCTAACAAATGTGGAGAATGTCAATGGGGCTAGCTTTTCATACATTTGGAAAGGTAGGAAATCATAAACTTAGATACTTCTCATATTCTGATAACAGTGTGCTTGTTTTTCCATCATTTTGAAGCATTGCATTACTGCTTGAACTGTCTTGACTCTATCTTCTTCCCAAGGTCTTTTACTCGGAGGTTGAAGAAGACAAAACAGTCAAACCACTTTCCCACGATGTTCCCCTGAGTCTGGATATGCTTAGCATGGTGAGCATTACTTTTCATCAACAGTCAGATGCAAGTTGTAAGAGGGAATTTACAACTCTCTAGTTGCTAATGCCTTTTGAATCACCCCAGCATTCAAGCACCAGATTTTCTCTTGCATTAAGCAAGATACAAACCATAATATTTTGCAATCCAGTCAGAAGGCTGTGATATCCTTTTGCTTCTCATCGCCTGACCAAATTTTGGTGTGAGAGTATTTGTATTTGCTAAACATTTTACTTGCACCAACTTCTGGCATTTACTAAAATACAACCTCTGATTTTAAATGTGCATTTTCAATATGGGATTTGCTGCACTTCCACTGTGAAAGGGGAATTGCATGAGTGTGCCCTTATGTCCCATTACGAGTCACAACATCTGTGTGCATGTACTGCAGTGTGTGTACTGCAGTGTGTGACTCAAGTTAGAGGATATGTACAATTTCCAGTGTATTTTTCTTTGCACATGTGAGACTCTGGCATCCAGAAGCATGGATATGAAGTTCTATTGTGCTGTTCTGAGTACATTTGTCAAAGTCTGTCCCAACTTCTGACCTTTTTATTCTTAAAATCACATCATTTTCTTATTGCTTTCTATTTTTCCCTTTTCCTTCAATTCTGTTTTTCCTTTCACTTGCTTTATTTCCTTCACTCTTTTTCCTCCATCTCTCTTGCAGCCCAATTTCACCTTCTTTTTCCATTCACAGTTATACAGGGCCCCTCCTACTGCACTGCTCAGCAGTTAGTGCTGGGATGCAAGCAACCCTTCCATGCCTCTGGGTTGTTTGGATACCGCTGGTTTTTAAGGGGTCTGCTCAAAACATGCAGCCATTTCTGCAGTGTGGAGGGCTCTCTGAGTTCAGCAAAGAATTGGTGATGCTCCAGCCACTGCTCGGGCAGAGCACAAAGATGCTGCTCAAAAGAATCCCAGCTTGGGTGCTGTGAGTGGGTTGGGAAGTAGTCAGACCTTGAAGCAGTGATATTGCAAACACAGGAATCAAGGGTCTGTGTGTGCAGGCAGAGGAGCTTTATGAGCTTTTATGATATTTATTCTGTGATTCCCCTTCACAGTTTGATTTTTTTGCCCCTTTTTCTTCTACTCATCTTCTTTCTCCTGTTTTTCCTCATTTCTCCTCCTTTTACTTCCCTACTATGTTCAGTGAAATGCATTGAAATTCAGTGAATCCTCTAATCTGTGTTGGGCAGTGCTGAGAAACCTTCCCTGTGGGAAGCATGAATGAGAGGAATTTACCTGTTTCCTACATTTTTCGGTCACTGGTTGTTAGTTCTGACTCCTCTAAGTTTTGGAGATTATAATGAATGAAAGAGTCTCATTGTCATGATAAATTATTTCTTTGTTTATGCATTACTTTCTCCCTTCTGATGTTTATCTCTGCATTTAATTTATTTATTTTATTTTTTTCAAAAAACATTCTTGTTGGTAATGCCAATAAAGATCAAACAGCACATTCTTTTTTATCTTAATCCTGACAACAGCAATTCTTACTCCTTGGGAGAACAGATTCTGTGTCCAGTACTCACACAGATGAATAGCAGCCACAAAGAATATTATATGATGCAACATTATCCATGTTTTACTTCACTGACCTGTTATTTATGTGCTTTTGCCATCACTTCTTTCATACGATACTTCATTAACAAGTTGTATTTAACTTTTTCCCAGGGTCAACTTGAAGGACAAGCAGTTTTCGTAAGTATTGCTTCTCATAAACTCTAACAAGAGCTGTGATTTAAAATAACACTGAGCATTCTGATTCTGCCTTTCCACAGATTCACCCACAAAAATGTTTTCATATTGATCTCAAATGTTGATGCTACTTAGCACTTTCACAGAGGCTTTTTATTTGTCACAGAAATGTGACAAATAGCCCCTGCTCAAAATCTAGAGATAAAGAAACATTCTGTTAAGGTATATTTTCACAGGTATAGCGGTTTCCGTTTTAGAAATGGGTAATCTTTTCTGTCAGTCATCAAAAGTATTTACAGATACCTTATTTTGCTTGAGGAGATGTGTGTAAGAATGAGATAAATTCAGGAATAGCCAGGTATCACAGCCACCATAATGGGAAAAAGACAAAAGCATCCAGAAGTGCAAGAGTTGCCAGAGAGGAAAATATCTGAAGCTGTCCAGAGAGAGGAGAAGAGAAAGATCTATGGAAATATGTGCAGGCAAAGCGAACACACAGGAGGAAGGAGTGGGAGACTAACAAATCTTGCTTAATACGTTTAAAAGAAATACCCTTTCAGTGGCTTTGTAGCTGGTGAATTATTCAGATTAATTATTTCCAGTCCTGCACTCAGTCCATTCTGCTTCCTGTGAAGAGTAAATGGATCCAGCTCATTAGGAGGGAGGTAACTAGCAGGCAGTGCTCAGTTCAGGGTAGCGTGAGGGCCATGATTTCCACATCTAATAAACCCCTAAAACGAATAACCTCTTGCAAACCTTTCTTCTGAAATCTGATCTCAAAATGGAAAAATCATGTGAAACCAGCTGAAACCTGCCAGAAATATGAGTAATTTGATTGGACTGTAGGAGGCCAGCGTCCAGGATGTTCTCGAACCGGGACTGTCTGGTTCTGTCCCAGTTAAGCCAAGTTTGGATTATGATGTTTCAGAGTCGTGGTTCCATGCTGGGATGCTTTTTCTACTTGATAAAAATAATATTTGTGAGGTGTACTCGTGGAAATGTGAAAACGACTGGGATTAATCAGATCCCAGCTGTCATTAATCCTCAGGAAGTCATGTTCTTGCTGAAATGCTTTCTGTTATATTCATACCAAACACAACAGAAATCCTCAAGTTTTGTGGTTAAGGCTGTGTTATTTGTCTTTCCGCCCCTAAGCCTCCTCTACAGATACGGTAGTGTCTCTACTGCCTGCTCAGATGCCTCTCTGGGTTGTGTGAGACTTATAATGAGAGCTGGGCTGGATCGCCTGTTTGTGTGCACGCATGCAGTAGTGCATCTGTTCATTAGCAATTAGATAATCTATTATATCGATGTAATAGACATTTCATAATGTAAACATATAAATGCGAGCGATGTGGAAAAGTGCAAATGCTGCTGTTCTACTGGGTATATGATTTTTTACGAAGTTGAGGACAAATGTATATTAAATTTAAAAAATTATCAGACATTAAAAGTGGAATGTTTTAGATCTGGTAGGGAGCTCCCTATAACAGTGCTCCTTATCAAGTGACCAAAAAACACAAGTACAAGGTGTCACTTACCTTAATGACACCTTGTGTCATTACAGCCAGTTTCTGCAGGTGCATTATAATCCAGTGTAACAAAAAAGAAAGAAAAAAAAACAGGTTTTCTTTGAAAAAAAGTTCATAATCCAAATAACTTCTGCAAGCTGGTTTATTACACAACCTCACAAACAGTTTTATTGGTATTGTTGAAGGAAGGACAAACTGTCTGACAAATCAAGGCCTTTCCAGCTTTAGGAGGGCTATGTAGTTCTTGTACATGATTGACTCAACCACAGAAAAAGCATCACATTACCTCACCGCATTCAAGAGAGTGAGATTGCAAATGTCATTTTGCAGGATCCTAACAAGAGTGTCATGTTTAAGACAAGAAAGTATAGCTGGTAACAGTAAAGCTCCATCTGGAATTTAATGTCAAAGTTTTGATCTCATGCTTTAAAAAGATAGATTGCAGGTGGGAGAGAGTGAACAGGAAAGCTGCAAACCTGACTGGGAGCTGACTTTCCTTCCATGTGTTACCCAAAGTCCATGAGGCCACTGTTTCTCTTCTGAGATGTGGAACACCTGGGTTTAAAGCATAAACACAAGCAGAAGGAACAATATATTTTACCTCTCAGACAGTGTGGTAAAAGGAGACATACTTCTCCAAAATCAAATTCCGCACTGTCCTTGATGTGTGAGGAGTATTCCCTAAAACTGTCTGCCTAAACAGTTCCTGCAGGAAAGATGGCCATGGAGAAGGTAGTCTTAGTCTAATGATGTCCAAAATATTTACCATTCGCTAACGTCTCTATCCTGGAAGATTAAATATGCTTGATCTCAAAGATACCCACTGTATGCCTGGCTCCGTGTTCATGGAGAGGACATTACCAATCAGGCAAACAGACACTTTAGAGAGCTCCTGGCTGAGGTTTTGAGGATAAACACTAAACTTTGATGCCCTAATAGATACTAGCACTTTGATCCTGATTGGATTTGCAGTGAATGAGATTCATGCAGTTTATCTTGTAACAGACTTGAGTCTGGAGGTAGAAATGTCAAAGACAGCCATATCCCACTATCTGCTGAGCACAGTTTCCTCAAAAGTTTTAAAGTCATGTGGCATATAATGAAGAAATTAGTTCTCCATGAGAATTAATGTAATAAAGAGAGATGCTGCAGGAATGCATCTGCACAAGTTAAATACAGAGTGACAGTATGGAATGGAGTTGTAGGAGCAGGATCATCAATATCATCAGCAAGAAGGGAGGCAGGGTTTTCAGCAGCTGACTTTAAAATCACATTCTGAAAGATCCCATTTTTCATTTGTAAGACTGAAAGACCCAGATCAATCTTTTGATCTGAGTGATCTTGCTGCCTCTTTCTGAACAGTTACTTTTCAGCAATGTTATCATCTTTCTCAGATGAATCCAAATCGTTCAAGCAGACCAAGGGCGAAGGATGGAAAAACAGGATAATAGGCAAGCATTTCAAGTTAATTGGAAATGAATACTGGAATTCCAAAACCACAGCTAGAGAAATGATAGATGGCACGGTGCTGCTGAGCAGTATTGTAGTATTACAATATACTCCCAAAAAACAGAGAAGGAAAGTTTGTCTGAAATAAAATCATAAGGAAACTTCTCAGAAAATAAAATGATAGGATTGCACACTATTTTGCTGCACTTGGAAATACAGGTTTCGGGTCTGTTCCATCTTGAAGAAAAAGGAGTCCTCTGTATTTTCCCATGCATCGTGAATGCTATTTTTAATACTGAAGAAAGAGAAAGAAAACTATTGATAAAACATTCTTTACAATGTAGAAGTATATTTGTACTATAGAATTACATTTCTTCACATCAAAATATATCAGACTCTAAGCTATTTGCATTATGCTTATTTGCATATACTGTCAAAATTCTTAAATCTGGAATTTGTACTCTTTATGCTACAAATAAAGGATTCTGAATTTTCATATACATATACACATGCTCCTTTCAGGACCAGATCATATTAAAGCATATTAATGTCCATGCTATTTGGACCAGCCAGTGATACAAGAGTTTGTGTGCCACTTGCTGATATTTGGGAGATTTCAGCAGGCTCCAGTGAGGAGTGTTGCACAGAACAACCTCTTCATGTGGAAGTGAGCATCACCTTCCTTGTAGTATTTGACATTCTCTGTTTACGACAGAAAGACAAAAGTATCTCTGCCCTCTCTTGAAGGGAGCCACTTGTTTCAAGTCAAGGCTAAGAAAATTATAAGAGGCAATTGGATAGATCTCTGATCAATTTGAAATTAAAGCTCATCAGCTCTTGCTGTTATATGTTGCTTCATTCTCAGAAGTTTCTACTGTCTCTGGATATATATATATATATATATACATATAAATGCTCCAGACTCTGTAGGAATGTCAGCAATTGGCTCAAGGGAGGGAACAGTACGTGACTTTACCAGCAAAAACATGAGAGCAAATATAAACTATCTGCAACTCCATGAATTATTCTGAAAAGTGGGTCTAGGTCAGCCCTATAGATTTCTCTGGGGTAAAGCTGCAACTTGACAGGAAACATGTGATCTTGTTTGTTTTTAGTGTTTCTGAGAGGAGCTGGAATTGGTACAATTCTCCTAGGAGATTACATGGAAAATATCATGTAAAATCCCAGCGACCCAGCACACAGTGTCATTTCAAGCTGCGTGGATTAACTTTAACAGTATTTCTGCCTTGTTTTCTTTTGACTCTGGTAGGAAGTTGTTATTGGTGATTTAAAACCAGGCACTCCACATCGTGTTAGTGTTGGAGCATATGGCTGGGCAGGAAAAGGACGACCCAGCATGCCCAGGCTCGTAACCACCTTATCTCCAGGTAAAAATCCTTGTACATACCTCCTTTTTGCAAAAGTAGCAGGGCAGTGTCAAGCCAAGACGTTGCACCGTTTTGTCACATAAAGAAAGACCATGCTGAAACCCCTCGTTGCTCAAAGCCAGCAGTGGTCAGACAGTAGGAAGTGGCTGTGATGGCAAAATGGTCAAAAACATTATTAATGATTTAAAACGATAATAGCCATCATGCTTGGGATGCCTTATGGACCTACTGGACCCTTTGAAGAAGGTTTTCTCCTTACATGGGTGTATGTCGCACCTGTAACATAGCTAATCACTCACACTTAAATCTGTTATGTGCAATTTGATAATATTTCACTATTACACTTCCACATGCTTGAGGTTTTAGAAAGGCAACAGAAGAAGCAGAAAAGCCTGTAAATTTGTTTACTAAGTCTGTGATTGTTGAGTTTTTATGTGTTTTAAAGTCTTCTCTAAAGCAATTCTTTTGTTTTAGATAAGTGCATGCCCCCTGCACCGCCCTACCAACCCCAGATTGTTGTCGTTTCTGATTCCGAAGTTGCACTGTCTTGGAAACCTGGAGTCAGCGAAGGAAGTTCTCCCATCCAGTACTATATGGTGGAATTTATCAGGCAAGTCTGGCCATAGAATTAGATTTTCAATTTATAATACTTTTTTTCCCTAAACTCTGTTACTAAACTGAATATCGATTCTTTTCCTTGTTTATTTACTCATTGAATATAATAAATTTATTTTCACTGTCAGTATGTGCTGAATTACTATGAAAAAATAAAGTCATAGCCAGAAATAATCTAAATAGATGTAAAATCACCAATAAGTCTTTCCTTGTATTTAGAAAAAAATATCTTCACTTATTATGCTCAGTCTAATAAAAGTCTGGCAAAATAAAATTTTAAATCTACCTTGTAGATCATCAAACATTGCTAAATCACACTGAGAAAACAATCAGGAGGAGAGTGGTTCCATAGAGCTGATGTACCCCTAGCTACTGTCAGAATAAATCCAGGAATTGCTAAATCAGTATGCTGGGTACTTTTAGCTGACAAAAATATTTTGAGTCTTGAGCTTGCAGGATTCAGATGCACTTCATTTTCCTAATGTTACTGCTTGCAGGAAATGATGGCCCTCCCTTTTTTTTAATGTTAAACTCTTTAAAATTTGTAATAATAGAATTGCAATTTGAGGAATTGTCATGAATGAAAAGATGTTCTTTGAGTTGCTTTTATAAGATGCATCTCAATGATCAGATGCTGATGATTGTATTTGCATGCACAAATGCGTTCATAGGCTTGTGTAAGCTAATATTTGCATACAAAACTGTCTGTCTTCATGGACTTACATCTGTGTTTGCCCCTTCAATGACTGAAACATTCAATCTTTGAAAGTTTAATACTTGGGTGAACCTTTGATGACAAGTTTTAGTTTAGGCTGCTGAGTCAGAAGAGAGAATTTCTTCCTTAATTACTCTGAGCTGTAAAGGTCTAGCTTTTCTTCAGAAAAATACATTCTTTTTTTTAAATGAATTGTTGTAAAAAATGTTAGAAAAAGCTATTGATTGTCAATGCTTTAAATATGATTACAGCTTGAAGAATATATCTATAGTGAAAAGAATGCCCGGGCTGGAAGCCTACTTGTGAACTTGAATTTTTTGTTTGAATCGAAGTGCCCTATATTTCTTGAGAAGCCCTATAATATTTTTTTACTCAGAGACAGGACATGAGACCTGAAGATGTATAATGGTCATCATGTAAATTCTGCCACAGAATTACCATGAAATTTCTCCAATGTCCATTTTGCAACATAATGGTTACTTGAATCTTTTTCTCATCTCTTAGCTGAGATTCACTCAGTGGATTGGAGAGGGATTTTGCTAAGTTCTGACTGACTGCATTTCTATCATCTCTTTCATTCTTCAGCCCGGAAAGTGGAGTTTTTGTACACTTCTTCATAAAACCATTGGCTTGCTAATGGAAGTAGAAGTGGGCATCATAATCTCCATCTGATACATTGGAATTGTACCCTTGAATGTTTTTGTTCAGCCAGAAAGCAGAAAATGGCTTTCTCTGTTTAAATCAAGGGATATAAGTAATTGAAATTTCAGTGTCTCATTTTAAAAAAAAACTTTGGGAAAGAATTTGCCAACAGCACAATATTTTGATAATGCTGTTTAGTTTGAGATTTAAAGTTAAGCCTGAAGTGTATTTGTTAATTTTGGGTTTATGCTGTTTTAGATTTGGAAGCTTGAGTACACATATTTGGAGAAAGTTCAATGAACCATAAGCACTAATAGCAGTTAGAGGTAAAGATTTAACTTTAAGCTTCAGTGTCTTCTGAAATTCCATATAGTTTTAAAGTTAAATTACCATGAAGTATATTAACAGCCATTGATGTTAAAACAATTTTTTTTTAAAAAAAGCAATAACACCAACAAAAACACAAAACCAGTTCAAACAAATTTGGAATTAACTCCACTTATATCCAATAAATATAATTCCAGTATGATATTGTGCTTTTTCAAGATTATTGAATTGCTTATGTCATCTATAATTTCTCTGTGTGGATATATCAATAGGACCAACCTTTAAAAATGACGACATCGTTTCAATCATGTTAGTTCCTATAGAAGTAACTTTATCACTTTTATCTTAAGAAAAAAAAATGTGGGAGGCTGAGAAAATAAGTACTCTTTTCAACAGCTATAGGCTTAAAGTCTCATGAAAATTCAGGGTATTAATGTATTAATTACTTGCACATTGGAATTTAATCAGAATCAGAAGTAGCCTTTGGTCTGATTCTGCTCTTTGATAACTATAAATTAGGACTTTCCTTTAGGCACTTCTCTGGGGTTTTTCAGGTCTCTAGAGGATCCCTCTCAGGGTGCTATAGGTAATGTAGGGCCATGGACTGCTTCAGGTATCGGGCAGCCTGTTCTGACTCACACTCTCGAGATGCCCAACTCTATTTCTGCCTATAGGAGGGCTCTAAGGAAGCCAGACTCCGAAAGTGGCTGAATACTTAAAATTAGGAGAGTGAAACGTTTCTACAGAATGTGTAAAAGGAAGTGTTAGACCCTAAATAACTAATGGTGCCTTTGGAAGATAGCAGTATTATTACTCTATTGGTATATGTTGGTTTATGCTGAGGAATATTTTCTGATGAAAATATTCTTGTGCAAGACTCCGGAAGCAAGGTCATGCACTTAGATATGCTAGATTGTTTTCTCTTTCCCCTCTAAAGATGCTATAAAAATAACTTAATTTTCAAAAATATCTTGGCCATTTTCACATGAATTATGCTGATTTCTAGTCTATTGAATGCCTAGCCAGACTTCTAAATTCAGAGACCAGTTTACCATTTTTTCCAGCTAACTACCTTTTACAGAACCACAAAGTATTTCAGCAGCACGTCCTATAATGGGAGTAGTGTGTTTTCTTTTCATCTCCTTGCTAGTTAGACAGAGTCAATAGCTTTAGTATGAGTCTTGACACAGAGGAAAAACTTTTCACCATCTCAGTAAAGACATGCCACTGAGAAACTTGTGCAGCAATGAACTAGGTTGGTCCTGCTGATAAAGCTGGAACGATTTATCAGTATATGGAAGCTAGGGTGGAGCAGATTAAGTGCAGTGACTTCAGAAGATTTCTTGGTAAATTTCATGTCTTTTCCCCCTTTCCTCCTCAGAAAGTTTAATCCACTAAAGCCACTCTGTGTTGAATAATCTGTCTCCAGTGCTGCATGAATCAGGTAGTTGTATTTGAATAGCTCCTGCTTCATTTTGATCAAAACATCTAAAGAGTAGTTTGGCTTTTTCCCAGTTGAAATTATTTCGGTATTTCAGTTTTTCATTCCAGCATAGAACAAGGCTGAACACTAGAAACATTATATTTTCTTGTGGGAAATATATTTCATGTACCTCATCTGTGAACCTTCAAACTGTGACGTGTCAGTAGTGGTTCAGTGTTTGCTTTCTTTTGCAAGGAACACAAGAGTCCTCAAGGGAGAGGCATCTTGTAGCACCAAAGAAAAATACCCTTTAGTACTGATTTCCTGATTAATGCATGGAAAACACACATGTATCTCCAAATTTACCTCACTGCTCGTGAGGATTAAGTACCTGGAAAGATAATCAAAGAAAGAGGAACTGAAGATGTAGAACTATGTTTACTATTTTAAGAATGCACTGCCTTTGTTCTTGGCCAAATTCTTACTGCATTACATTTCTGCATTGGAGATGCATGTCTGCAACATAAAGACCAAAAATACCTGTGGGGGGCTGCAGGCATCCACGTGCCCAGGTGTGTGGTACAGAGCAGGCAGTCCTGAGAGCTCATGGCCACGTGCACTGCAAGAACGGGAGTGAACCTTTTCCAAGGAATGTAGCTCTGTGGAAAGAATGGAAAAGTGGGATCATTCTCTCTAAAAGAGCTGTTTGATGTAAAAGTTGATATAAACTAAAACCCCATGCAAGGACAACTGAGATATATTTCAGCAAAACACTGAAAATGTAGAATTTGGCTCACTGGGAACATTTTAGCCAGCTGAGTTTATTGTATTCTCTCCCCATGTGTTTGCTATTTTATCATGTTGCCCCAATTTACTCGTACAGGCAGTGTTCAGGAAAAATAGCAAAAGTGAAGTGATAAATCTCACCATTCCTCCTTCAGCTGGAGATACTTACACGTTTGCAGAAATTTCCTTTATTATTTCCTTCTCCAAAAGGAAGTCTTGCAAGAGGCAATCAGTGAAGTCTAGGTTAGCTGAGAGTTTGTAGAGATTGCACATTATCTCCTGAATCTCTTTGTAGTGCATGAATCTCCTTAGTATTCCCTCTCCCAGCCTGGTGCAGACCAGCAGTATCTACTGTAAAGTGACTATAAATCAGTTTTTGAGCTAGCAGAAATTCTTTGCTTTGCAACTAAAGCCAAACAAAAATGTGTATAGGAAAACTGAAAAATGCTACCAAGGTAGCAATTTGCAAAGCAGTGATGGGAACAGCTTTCACTTGAAAAACTCTAAACATTTTCTTTCTGGCCCAGGCAAAGAAAGCTAAGAGAAAGGTAAAGAACAGAAGACTAGCCAAAATAAATGCCCTGTCTACCACAGAGGGTGACTTAAGACAGGATGGTTAGCTGTCATTACATTTTGTTTGTCTGATTTTATTTTTACCTTTAGTGAGATAAAATAATATTCACATGCTGTGTGCTGCTGCATAGCAGGTCGGCAGTTGGGAGATGCACAGAAATGAGACCTCAGTGATCAATAAATCTTGTATTGACTGGTAAAAGAAAACATACGTTAACTTTGGCATTTCCTTCCAGCTGCAAATAAACAAGCACAAAATGCCTGCCCTGTGCTATAATTTTCACTGAAAGACTGTTGGGGACATTTGCAGCGAGTCCTGTGTAAACACTAGTACATCCAGGGAGCACTTGGAGGTTATTTCCTGTAATAAATATCACAAGGACGTCTTAGCAAAGGCCACCAGAATAACTTGATCTGAAAGGTCAAAGCCTATTTTACTTTCATAGGCTTCATTTTGAGTATTTTGGATGGCCTAGACTTAATGTTTATATTTTCTATTTTGTTTATGTGTATATGCTTCCTTCACAAGGTTTTCTCTTTGATTAGAAGAGATCACTTTTAGAGAGCTTAGAAGTGGTGTGAAAGTATCAGAATACTCTCTCCGAGTGTTTGAAGTAGTCTTTCCCTTTCAGATATCCTTATGCATAGAAACTTTAGCATTTTCATTTTCCGTAGATTATTGTTCAAACCAAATTGCCATGTGGATGATTATACGGATTTTAAATGGGTTATAACAACACTCAGAACGAGCCATTATTGGCAGTGAACTTGATGTGTGAATCAGGATTTAAACAGGCATTGCCCAAAACCAGGCATGGGAATTTTGTTGCAAAATCCATGTACATAGGCTATGTCCTCTCTGTTATTATTCAGTATTTTTCTCATTTTGGGGAAGAAGAATTTGGATACAGATTTTCCAATGTGGCAGGATTAATTTGGCTGCCTGATAAATCAAACGTTAGATTCTTGTCCTTTTAATGCTTGTATATGTTTGAAGATACTCACAGACATTAGGACACAAGCTTTTAGGAATAAGTTAGAAGAGTCTTTTCCTCCTTTGTGTCGTATTCCTTGCTGTAGACAGCTATGGGATTTGCTGGGAATATACCTTTACTGGAAATTGGAAAAAAAAATACGAGAACCTGATTGGTCAAACTCTGTTCTGAACCATCTTCTTGGCTTTAATCAAAATCCAAATAGTGTTTTCATGACACTATATAGTGGAATGTTCCATTATCACAGTCTTCTCAGCTTCTAATCGTTGCAACAGTGTGGCCCCTTAACGAATGAAATATTTTAATAGTGGTTTAGCAAGCTGATTTCTCATTTATTTCCTGTATTTTCCTGGAAAGTTAAAAGGCAATTAACTTACACAGACAGCTTTAATTATTTATGATCTTGATTTTTTTTGTTCCTGAAGGCCAGAGCTTGACAGCAATTGGACAGTAATAAGGGAGCAGATCCAGATGGAGTCCATGGTTCTCAAGGGGCTTCTCCCAAATACCAAGTATCAGTTTGCCGTCCGAGCAGCAAATTCCTATGGATCCAGCCTCCCCAGCACGCCAAGCGATGTCATCCGCACGTTCAGTAAGTAAAATTGTCTTTTCAGAGCTAAAGCTGCATATTAAGGGCAGCCTTTACAGGGTGCTGGTGGAAGCAGCAATCCCTCAGAACTGGGGTACAGCGGCACCCCAGGTCCTAGACCCCTCGTTCCTGTTTGTGGTGCTTACAACATCCTGCACCAGTTGAGCCACTGATGAAAATCTGAAAAGTTCCAGACTTCAGCATTCCCCTCCATTTCTCTGCTCAGGAGGTCATTGACAGGTGTTCTTGGTTTTCTGCTTACTGATATTTGTGCTGGCTTCATACAGAATTGATAAGCAAATCTTGCGGGGAGTAATAAGAGGAGTAAGTCTATTGTTCATCTTTTTTCCTTAAAACTGAACTATATATATTTCATGTATTGTTCAAGAAACTCAGAAAGACCAAAGAACATCTACACTGTTTTCTAGAGTAAAGCTTTTAAACCACTAAGCACAACTGTGAAAATTAGATGAACAAGTAAATATCCCGTTTTAATGAGAAGCTATATAGTGAAAATAGTAGGTGAAACTGTATTCAAATACATCTGACGAATATACATCTGACGAATCATGACTTTATAAAAATTCTATTTACATTTGTGCAGCAAGGTGTGGCATGTACATGGCAGCACACGGTGGGTCTGATCCTCTCGACAGTGCTAGTCTGTGACTTGTAATCCTATTGCCCTTCATTACCCCCAAAGCAATAGCAGTGTCTGAGGATCCCAGCCAAGCTGACACAGGCCTTTGGGAATTGCACACAAAGCACAGGACTTTTAAACTGTAAAAAACACCACGCCACAAAGCAGAGTCAAGACAGGCAACAGGGCCAAAGCTGGTGAGGACCATATAAACCACATCCTTAATGTAGCGAATTTCATGCTGGAAGATTTCAGTACTTTTAAGTTCCAGTTTTGAAGGCATTTGTAGAATATGAGGCAATAAAATGCCTGGATATAATTTTAACAGATTAATGAATTATAAAAAAGGGCAACAAGACTGGCATTTTTTCTTTTCCTCACATATGTGCTCAAAATGCAAATTATCCTTAATTAACAGAAAAGGAGCAGATGATATTCAGATAGGACTGTGGTACTCTGCAAGAGCAATTTGCATGCTGCAGATATGTGAACCACATCTTTCATGAACATTTTAACCCACTAAGAATTTATTTCCAGACTGCTTATCTTTTTATTTTTTATATTCTCTGTCTTGGAATTCCATGTTCTCAATGATGCTGTTATGGCAGTTTTTATCTTTTTTTTCTACTGTCATAAACTGAATCCCTTGAGCAGTTTACATAAATTTGGTGGCTTCTGTTTAATTTCTGAACCAAAGTTTGCAAAACGGTGAAGGTGAAGCTCGCTCCTGGGGTCCTTGGCCCTTAGATACCCATGGGTCAGCTTCCACTGCCTCAGACTTGTTGGTGTGTTCCTCTGTACCTGTATCTATTTATCTTTGCACATGAATGTCTACATTCTTTGGTTAGAAATAACAAAGTTTAGCTCTGCTAGTAAGGATGGGCTGTTTTTCATGTCAGGATTATTACTGCAGTGCTATATGAGAGAAATTTGCCATTTGCAAGCTTGAGAACTGGAAACTACTTCTTCAAGATGCCTTTAAAACAAATACAGTTATCAGTGGAACTTGGAATGACTATGTCTTCATAAAGTAAGAGTATAACTAAGTATAGCAACTGCCACTTGGCTTTACTATACGAAGTCTGGATAAGAAACTTGTTTGATGGTAACCAGTTGCACGGTATGCCATTCTTTAATAGAAAAACTACGCTGCTTTTGCAAAAGAAATGTTGATGAAAGCAATACATAGCCTGATCAACTGGTCATTTTTCCCACAAGCACTCAAAAAATAGTGAAAAGTGATTTCAAGTGTTGATCAAGTTCACTGTGACAGAAAACCTACATATGTTTAGGGGCAATAAATTAAAACTTACTACACACTGTGTATCTACAGATAGTAAAATTTCTGCATCCTCCTAGTAGCCAAGTAGCCAGTGGTTACCTACCTTCTTATGTCCGGTAATCATTAAACTCATTGGATATAGACATGTAGTGCTTTTGAGGTCCCTCAGGGTGTACCAGCTAGTTTCCAGCTGTCACTGCAAGAAGACATATGTTTCCCATATGTCCCCCAGATAACCCAAGAGCCCCATGGGGATGTCTCAGATAGCATCAAATGCCTCAGTCTCCCAAAGTGACAAATAGACACTTCATAGTCACCTACCACTGCTGAAAAGGACATATAGAGGTGCCAGGCAGTTGGTGTGTCTGACGCCAAGATACCTTTGTTCTTCAGAGTGCGCATCACCATAGCAAATCAAGCATAGCAAATCTTTTGTGCTATTTTCTGGCCATTCATGTGTTCCTCAGAATGTATTTCCTCAGAAATATCTGAAGTATCTTGAGAAACTGGTATCGGACACTGCACTGTCTGATTCCTCTGCATTACATTTAGTCCACATAATGCTGGTGCTAAGGTCATCGATATGTTTACATTCAGAAGATTGTAACCTTTATTCTTTTGTATCTCGGATTGTTTTATACTCATTTTGACATAATTATTGACTTTCTGATGCTTCTTTTACCTGTAAATCCAATTCCCAATGTTACCTCAACTATGCTGGACCTTCAGTGGCCCTGTTGAGAAGTCTCTTGTACCTCTTATGGGCAAGTGAGTTCAGCAGACACTGAGTCCGTGTTACCTGGGAGCTTGTCCTGCACTGACCTATGTGAACATGGGACCTTGGGCTTGTATCGTTCTAAGGTGCAATTCTCATACTTTGGTTTCAAGTGTGACTTGATTCGCAGTACTCCTGACTGTGCAGTGCTTCAGGTCATCATAAGAAAATGTTGGCTGTGTTTACTCAAATATTCTCCTACAGGGCTGCAACTATATCACCTAATGTGACAGACCTCCCAAGATCCTTGCAAGCAGAACATGTGGCCTTGATTACCAGCATAGTTACCCCCTTACTTAATGAAAAATGCATGCTTGGTTTGTGTTACATTGATCCATTTTGAGGGAGGAAGGAGAGGGCAAAGTTCCCCAAGGATTTTCATTTATTTATGACTTGGTTTCATTTTGTTGTGGAAGGAAATGAAGCAATGTTTTGCTTAAATCAATTTCTGTGCATTTCTAAATTACAGGTGTTCACTACAGGTGTTTTGGTTATATTTTTGTTTGTTTTCTTGCAATTGACTTAAACCCCAAAGATTTCACATATCAAGTTTAGTAACAGCAAAAGTAATAAATTGTCCTGCAGAGTCAAACAAAGAAAATGTCATCATCTGCATCCCTTAAATGCCCTTTATCTCCTGGGGAAACAGATGGGATTTGCACTATGCCCTAATGGTTAACAGTTGGGCTCTACCCGATCAACAGAGGAAGCGTACTGTTAAAAATACCCTGTACGCTGTTAAAAATACCACTCTGGCTGTCTTCACGGTAAACATGACAAAAGTGCCTGCTTAATCTGCTTACATCACTTCCTCAGGGCCTAGGCATCAAAAACGGACGTTTCCCAAATGGAGACACCTCTCTCTCTGGCTCATGCTGAGAAAGAAATTGTCACAGATGCTTAAGTATTCTGCGTGGTGCTCGAACATGTCAGCTGAGTCTCAGGCACAGGAAATCCCTTAGGGTAAAACCTTGATGTAGATGGTGTTCATGATGAAAATGGAAAATGGAGAATGCTTTCTACAGAACTGTTTCCCAAAGATCTCCACCTGCTTTATGAAGGCAGGATTTGTGATTTCTGTCCCCGTTAAATAGGCAGAAACAAAAAGCAAGAGATGAGCCAAGCAATATGTAATGCCAGTGTGAGTCACTGACAGGAACCTAATCAGATAGAAATGGCTCTAACGTATTTAGAAATTAGACCTGTTTGGTCTTCTGCATGATTCTGATCATCCTGTTAACACTTCTGTTTAATCCATCCACTTTGCAGTACTCTGTGGTCTACATTCCCCATGAATTCTGCTCAATATAACAGTGGTACCTAAGTGGCAAAGCAAAGTTTGTGAGGCTTTCTGTTTGTTTTGAGAAAGATATTTTTTGACTTAACTTAATCTTTGACTGTTTGGGAAGAAACTGTCCAATGTTTGTGGTAGAGAATCTTAAATCTCCTTGTACGCTGAGCTGGTGATTTAATGAGATATAGCATGCCTGCAATCTCTGCAGTCACTGTTTTGGTATTTGCAAAGTACCAGCTTGCTTAATTATCTCTGCCAGTGGTTCTGAGGTGAACTCTCCACCTAAAATACGGAGTACTCTTAAGTGTAACATGGGCTGACATGTGGGTTTTTCCTCAGAGAGTCCTCTTAGCTTTTCTGCTTTCTGTTTATTTTGTTGTTTAGTTGCGTCATGCCACATGTGGAAATCATGTCACATCCAGTAAACCAGCAACAAGTGTAGGGAAGATAACAAGGTGACTGAAGACCCAATGGGATGTTTCATAGTCTCATGTGTGTATGTTCGCCCACATAGACGAGGATGCATCTCCACATGCTTCCAGATGCATTATGCTCTACCTAAACTGCTTGCAGATCATCCCGTAGAGTAATATAAAGTGCTGGCTGAAGCTGTCAGCAGGTGTTGAGATTTAAAGGAGGGATCTTGGACCATATCAGAGATCTGTGGATATTAGGACACCTTCTGAAGTTGCACTTTTCCTGGCGATGCCAAACTTACATCCTGAAGGTCTTTGAAGAAGGACCTCAAAGCACTCTTTTCTACCAACCACAATAAGACATACCGTCTTTGCTCTCTCCAGGCTGCAAATGTTGTACCAGTTCAATAACATAAAAGGAACCATTGTCTGATTTAAAATAGTTAAAATAGAGGACATTTTGTCTCCCAAGGTCTTCTCTTGGAAGGGCATGGAACATTTTGGTCTGCAAGATGAAAGAGGGACACCTTTTACTTTGGGAACTGCCAATTTCTAAGTTAGAAGGTCTAATTGTGTGCTGATATGTGTTGGTGCAGTTTAGTGATAGCTCCACTCAAATCAAGAGAGTTACAGTTGTGTAAAATTGTCATGGCTTTAAAATCAGATATATATGAAAAAGTAGGTCTGTGAGCAGAGTATGTCTGATGATATGTGAAAATAAAGATACTTCATGTATTGTTTCATTCCTACCATTATTATCAACTAAAATCCCATTAGAATCCAATAGAAAGTTTGCTTGAGAAAAAGTCGTAGATTTTGCACTGTAACAAGTGTTTATTCTGTGGCTTGTGACTTCTAAATTAGAAAACAGAATTTATATGTCACAGCTCGTCTAAATACAGATCATATTGTTTTCCTTAGGACATGATTGATTAGGGATATTGAATTTAATGATCCATGTTTTTTTCCTTTTCTCAACCCCTAGTTTTATGTCCTCTGTTACTCTTAAGTAAATTATAGATTTATCCATTAAAAGAATTCAGTTTGATTTGAAATTAAGCTTGTTGTTTGCTAACAACATCAAACGGTTTGTTATAGGTATACAGTATAAATAATTGAAGTATAAAAGCAGATAGTAATATTACAGATCTAATTAAATGTAAGGGTATTCCGATAATCTGAAATTTGCTGTATCTGCTGGAAGAGGAGTTAATTCTGGCTCCATTTCATTAAAATATTTTCCAAATGGCAGTTCACATTTATAGTGGTGTCTGTTTGGGTTTTTGTGCGGTAATTCTTTTGTAGAAACATGTCTTATACAATTACTTTTACCAAAGAAAGGAAGATCCTGGTGCAGTGATGGATAGAAGAAAAGCAGCCAGCCTTCCTACTTGGCATAAAAGCGTCTGTGGTGGTGGTTGATATTGATGACTGTTCAAGTGAATAGAAGGAGCAGTGCACATTTGTGTCCACATTTTGATAATAACTCTTTTTTTTTTTCCCTCCACAGTGAAAGCAGATTTGGGACCAGTTTATACCTCTGTTCACCTCCCCAATTTAATCCTTTACCTATGTGCCTGTGTACAATCATGTAACAGTGGTATTAATTGGGAGTCATTCCTGTGACTTTAACAATGTAATGATGACCTATAGGTCAGCTGCATTCCTAAGCAGGGTGTCTCAGAGAATCTCTTCCTAGATGCATTTCTTTTGCCATTCCACATACACTTCTGTTCTTACTAATTCCGGCAAAAGGTTTAGTCATCACCAGGGCAAGGAGCGAACTGTGTATTTATACTAGGAAAAGTTGGACTAAAAACAATATAGCAATTAAAACATGGCAAGCACTAGAAAAAGTTCAGAATTCCAGAGGTATTTTCTTGAAAAAGTGATAGCTAAAAGGCAAGTTGCAAAACTGCTCTTCTCCAGAATTTGTTAAGGAGCCACCATACATGTCTAAATGAAGATCTTCACTTAGTTTGTTTTAAATTGTTTAGATGTTACTTGTTTACCTTCTTCAACCTGCTACATCTGCTGTATGAAATGAATATCAACACTTCTGATTTTGGTGTCCTGAGTTAAGAAGAGGTATTATTTGAGCTGTGTCAAGAGAAAAAAATCTATGAACTGAATATTCCAGTTGTGTCTTTACAGGCTCTGAAGAATTAGGAAGTGGAAGCTATGGGCATCAATATGTCACAGGCACAGTAATTGGTGATGATGAAGGATTTGATATTGATGATTCAGACTATGACATTTACATAGAAGAGGTAAATTTCAAGGTTTCACTTCACCATTTCTGTTTTCTTTATAGTTTTAATATTTTAGAGTGTCTGATCTTGTGAAATTTCATATCTGAACTTTGTATGAACAGATTAAACAGTCTTAAGGGTTTTTTTTTTCCAGTGAGAATGTATTTGTTACTCCTAATCTGTATCTTAGAAGGCTTTTTTTCATTTCCATGGAGGTTGACTGGATTTACGTTTCTTTATTTCACACTAGCTCAGACCACTTCCTGCTATTAAAGGAGGCAACAGAAAATTTCTCGTTGAAACCAAGGTCGCTCCAGGGTCCAGCTCAAGGCTCCTTTCAAGGCTGCTTACAACCACCTCAGAACCTACGACATCCACTCCTTCAACCACACGACCTGTCCCTTCTGCCACGCTGAGGACTACTACAGCCAGGACACTGAGGAGGAATAACGTGTCTTCGGTAGCACGTTTCTTTGATCTGTCCTGTGATGAGACCATCTGTTCTACAGATAGCTTTTGTGTCAACGACTATGACCGAGGTGGCTCACGTTGTCACTGTAACTTGGGAAAAGGAGGAGACGCTTGCACAGAAGGTAGGTTACTTTGTGCTAGGCACCTTTTCCATAAGCCTCTAGGATTTGTTTCTTCTCTGGCTTCTAGATGAAGGGTCCCTCCAAAAGTAAGCAGCTTGAACATCTGTGGTCTTTGTGCAGTGACCACATCATCCTGAGTGTCTGACAGATGATCTGAGATGCTGCAGACTGGTTGGAGGTGGATTTCTGTTCTGCTGTTAGTTTCTGCAAGAAACAGCTTCATGGTAAACCAACAAAAATGCATATTTTAAATAGCAGTTTGGGCTTAATGGATCCTTAAGGATAACAGCAGCTTGTAAAAGAGAAACTTTTGTTTCTCTTTCCTTTCTTTAACCTTGAAGAAGGCAGGCACCTGCCTGCCTCTGTGAGCCGTTATGAATTCTAGATCTGTTCAGCCTGAAAGGGGGTAGCTACACAATGTGGTTGAGTTGATCAGCAGCTCTCAAAGAAGCAGTGTTTGCTCCTCTGCCACAATTTCCTAGGCATCTCTTCCCCATTAAGTGCCAAACTAGTGATAACAGTTGCTTAAAGCCACAACAAATGTTGTTGCAATTAAAATGACGATCACAGTCAAAGGAATAAATGAAGAAAATGACTTACAAATAAGACCCTTTCTATCAGGACAGTGGGGTGACTTAGGAGTTCCAGACTATCCTCAGTGGTGAATGCAAGCAGTGATAAGGATCTCTCCTCTTCCTTGTTGTAATGCAGTTGAGAAAAAAACTAATTGCTCCCTCTTCACACCGCTCTGGGCCATTCTGCACAGCAGAGCTTCAGATATGTCCCATTTCTTATGAGTCTCGTTTCAGAAATTCTTGATACACAGGATTATGCATCAGAGCTATAGACACTAGGGATATTCCATCTTGTATTTTAGATGCTGGGGTAATGAGAATTCATTCTGAAAACAATCTGTTGTGATTCAGCCACATGGAACAGCTGTAGATGTGATTTTTGGCCTTCATCGAGCATGAAAAGTCAAGGATTTATTTTAACCATATATAGCTTGCAGAACCAGTTTGTTTAATGGGAGTCTGAATCTTTGTTAATGTGAGTCCATATTTTTAACAAGGGAGTGTTTTATTCATTGGTAAGCCAAACATTGTGTACCTATATTTCCTTGTACTGAACTTCTCCACAGCAACCAATATGGCTAAATAGTTCATTAATCTGACTGAAAATTGACTTTTCTTTACAATCAATAACTGTGTAGCACTGTGGTCCAGCCAGCTCTATTTGTGAACAGTACCTGAATTAGTTTCCTTTTGCTGTAGCTGCATTCAGGTTTGTATCACCAGTTCTTGTCTCTCCAGTCGAAAATGTATTTTATTTTTTTGTTTGCTAACAAAAACAAAAAAAAAAGTGGAGATAACTGCATTTAGATCCAAATATGCAAGTAAAATCCAGTCAACTAACAGAGAGGAATAGGACACCTCAGCCTTCCTTTCTCAGTATGCTTAGATCCTCTCATTGTGCTTTTATTCATTTCCAAAATAAGAATTTTGGACTGAAACTGGGTCTTTCCTCCCTCCTTCTTGGGAAAAGGAGCTACAAAGGTAGCAATAAGTATCTTTTTGCTTTTCCCAATGTTGGAGATGATAGTGTGATGTACAGCATTGAAGGGTGATGATTGTTAGGGCAGCTAACAACAGCAATACAAATGGCCACTGCTGCAGCCAGGGAGTCCCAGGATGCAGAGATGCCTGCAGGGATGCTCTTCTCATCACTCCCTTTACCCTGAGGTTACTGGGGAAGGGTTAGGGGCTGGTGGACTTTCCAGAGCCAGCTTAGGATGCTTGGGATGCTGTATGCAGCAACGACAGAGCAGCAGTGACTAACGTGGCGTGGAATCCAGCCCAGAGTGCTTTTCCCACATATGTTTTTATAATCTGTCAAAATAGAGAATTACTCTGGTGTGGCTCTGCTAAATGAACGCCTAGAAGAAGATAAGTTAAAAAATAGCCAAATTTTGTCTTCTGTAACAGAGATGAGAATCTAGGGTAAGTTGCACTGAAGCCAGTGGTTAAACTGTTGAACAGTGTTTGGCCCTCAGTATCCCTTTTCTTTCCAAGTTCCCTAGAACCTTGGGAATAAAGGAATTAGTTGTGGAAGGTGGTGGGAGGACAAAGCAATAGGTTAACTGATTGCTGACTGCTGCTGACTAATAGTTGTCCCTGGAGGTACTCTGCCTTGAATTTTCACTCGATGTTATCTAGTGCTAAATGTGTGTATCGATTTTTATATGGGAGAAAACTTCTAAACAGCATGCTTCTGTCTCTGCTTTTCAGATATTATTATCCAGTATCCTCAGTTCTCTGGCTACTCATATATCACCTTTGAACCACTGAAAAACTCCTATCAGACATTTCAAATTACCCTTGAATTTAGGGTAAGTTTATCCTGAGTTCACGTAGAAGCTTTACAATTTATTTGTTTATTCTGATGCTGTGGACACTGGAACAATAAATTAGCTTCATTATAGCTGTTAATGTAATTGTGGTAAGCGTATACATAACCTTCATCTTTAAAGATCTGGCTTCACATCTAATGAATGTGAATGAATTTGGTGATCTGAGCTAAAATATTTATTACTGATAGCGCATGAGTGAATCCTTGACATTAGCAATACTGGGCACTGCAGACCAGCAGCAATGTGACTTGGCAGGACTGTAGTCATCTGAATGAACTACAGACTGAAATACATCTGTATTTTTGCAATTAAAAAATGTAATTTGGAAGTGCCACATGTTATGTTTACACATAAGAAATGGCGATGTTGTTCACCTGCTCAAAAGACTGCTGGACACCACTAGTGTCCAGATACCATTGCAAGATACCAAACTAGTCAAATTGCAGGCCTGATATAGTACAGTAAATCTCACATCGCTGTGTAGTAATGCTGTCTGTGTATTATGGAACGAGCTGGCACCTCCTCATGGGAAGGTGTCACAGGTGCAGTCCTGGCATCCTGCTTCCACATACCGCAGAATCGCCAGCCTCACACTCCAGCTGTGGGACTATCACTGGAGCAGGAGTTGCCTCCTCTGGTGATCTGTCATAGGAGAGATGGCCCTAAACCATCTAAGTATTAAGGCCATTTTTTTAGGTTCTTCAAGTGTAGAATTTGAACTACACCAAAGTATTTTTGGTTTTGCAAATTAAAGATTCCATCTGATAAATGTACATTTTCTGAAGAAAAGTACTTCCTTCACATTTGTCTGTCACTTTGAGGCTTACACTTTGATATTTCATGTTGATGTGATGATTTCAGGCAGAATCAGAAGATGGGTTGCTGCTGTACTGTGGAGAAAATGAACATGGTCGTGGTGATTTTATGTCACTAGCAGTTATCCGACGTAACCTCCAGTTCAGGTAAAGCATTGATTTCTACCAGGCTCCCTTCCACTCTGGTGCAAAGTAAAGGGTCATTGGTGCCTCCAGAGTCTCCTTTAGGTGTGGAATATCAGCTGTATCTTTGACTTCTACCCAAGGCAGTGCGCAAAATGGATAGTATGACTTCACTGAGCAGTTCTTCAGTATTTTATCCTCTCATCCTTCTGTGGTGCATAGACATGTTTGTTGAATCCACTTCACGCAGACTTCACTGCAAAGGCAAAATGAGTTTTTCTTGCGCAAAATGAGTTTTCTTAAGAAGAGCATTATTATGGAGTTCATTGCTGTGTTACCAGAAATGCCAGTGAGCCATTGTACTTGCTCACCCATTTACTCTGTAGAGTTTCTTTGCTTCCAGCGAAAGGACCTGAAGGGAATGCAGTAAAATAAAGAGATTTAGTGTGACAAAGAGGCTTGGGACTTCATCTCATACCCATCATTTAGATAGGAGGGGCAGTTCTTTTAAATGAAGATGGAGGAAGTTTCTTGCACTGCCCTAGCACATGAGAAAATATCTCAGAAGTCTTATTTGGGAGGGTGGTTCCTCTGAAAGTGGAGAAAGACCAAGGGGATGATGTCTCTTTGTCGTGTTTCTGTTTACCTCCTGTACTGAGGGGCAGTCAGAGAAAATGGTGTTTTTCTGTGCACATTCAGCTCCACAGAGTTCCAAATAGAATCCCAGAGTTATTAATCTAGCATTGCCTTTCACCAGGGACCTAGAAAAACTCCAAGACAAATTATTGTATTAGCAGGAATTCAGATTGTAATACCACGCATCTTGAAACAGTTTCTGCTGCTGGCAAGCTTTGCATGCACTTGGTAGTGCCAAAGGATGCAAAAACCTTTTCCACGAAAGAAAGTTTAAAATCATCAGATTTAGATGAAAATCAGATTTAGACCTGCTGTCTAATTTTCTTCTGTCATTTTGATATGGAATGTGAAAGAGAGAGTTCTCAGAAGGGAGGGGAACGTTCAGAACCTAAAAATGCCTGTTGGTTATTTAACTTAATGAATTAAGACTGTCACCCTGAACTCTCTCTCTCATGCTCCCAGGTTCAATTGTGGTACTGGAGTTGCAGCCATAACAAGTGAAAACAAAATCAAACTGGGGAACTGGCACAGTGTCACAGTGTTCAGAGATGGGGTGAACGGCTGGCTCAAGATGGACAATGATGCTCCAGTCACAGGCAAATCTCAGGTGAGTAATCCTGGAGCTCTACCTTGGCCTCTCCCAAGGCTATGATGATATTTCTTCTTGCCAGAAGTCTGATCAGTTTTAAGAAAAGTATATTTTTATTCATTAGTGTTGAGGAACTTAGTGAACCAGGTTTAGACCATGGAGAGACTACTCTTTCAGATATGTAGTCTAGAAATATACCCATAATACACATAGATAAATATCCCAGCAGTGAATGCCATCAGTCTTCTAGTGTCCTTTTTACTTGCTCAGCCACCCTTCTGCTATATCTCCCCAGTCTCAGATACACGCTGCTGTTAGAAGTTTGCCAGGGTTTACACTGCTGTCCCTGATTTCTTTCTTTTTTCAAGCCTCAGAGAACATAATCTTGCTCTTTTCTGCTCCCCCATCCAGAAAAAAACTGCAAGCATGTGTGTATCTATTTATGTATATAATATATTTTTATATATGTGGCTGGACAGCAGATACGTATACATGAGGGTGATGATGTGTATAAAATGGGAATAGATTTAAGCACAGCAATATTTTAATGAAAGATATTAAAAGGAAATTCAAGTTGATTGGAAACTTCAAGAACCCAAATACACTGCAGAAGCATCCTTGCTAAGGAACAAATTGAAAAGCAAGACAAGTAAAAGAAAACAAAATTAAAGTTAGATTATAAAGGCTGCCATGCGGTTAGAAGGCCAGATTCTGCATGCCCTGGATTATATTAACACCAACAATTTTATATGAGACAGCTGGCATAATAGAGGAAGATGTCTTGACTTGCTTTTCTGTTACCAGGCCAGAAAAGAGAAGTGAAATTAAAAAAAAAAAAAAAA
>VWPW01025383.1:61287-125544 GCA_013389825.1 Crypturellus undulatus
AAGAAAAAAATGATATAACTTGAATTTATGTAAACAAGCAAAAAAAAAAAAAAAAAAAAAAAAAAAAAAAAAAAAAAGGAGAGAGGAAAAGAAAAAAAAAAAAAAAAAGAAAAGAAAAGAAAAGAAAAGAAAAGAAAAGAAAAGAAAAGAAAAGAAAAGAAAAGAAAAGAAAAGAAAAGAAAAGAAAAGAAAAGAAGAGACATTTGAAGTTTGGTTCGGATGCCTTCTCTCTTCTTGTTGATAAGCACTGTTAGCCTGCTCTAGCCCTGAAAAGGGTGGCTTCAGGCATCTTACCACTTTACACTTTCATGTGCATGCTCTGAAAAGAAACAAAGAATCTCGAGTAATAGGAATGGGATGAAGCCTGGCAACTTGGGGTCTAACTTCTGCTGCACATGGAGAACTCATCAACTGGCAATGACAGAGGAGAAGGAATTTAGCGTCTGTTAGATGCTTCTGTGTGTTACTAATGCAATGAGGCCATGCAAAGGGCAGATGTGATTTTAGGGTGAATCGGGACAGATATTTCCAGTAGAGACTAATGCCACTGTAAAAGACTTTGGTGGGGCTGTATTTGGCTATGTACAGCTGTGAACACCTATATCCAAGATAGACGAAGTCAAACAAGAGAAAGTGTAAACAAGAGCCAGCAGAAAGATTATGCTTTGCAGTGATTATTACAAGAAGAATTTGGCCGTGGACATGTACATTTTTCTAGGTGCAACTGAACCAGAAGATAGGTGTTTTTCCCTGCCAGGGCTTCTGCTCCCAAATTCTTTGAGTCTTCGTCAGCCCACTCTAGTCCAGATAAGGTGCATTAGTGTCAGCAGAACAGTAGTCTTCTTTCACTGGGTTCATTTTGGCTTAGGGTAGAGTAGGCAGGTTAGGGTAGTGGAACTTGACAGCGCTGGGTGGCAGGAGCATCAAAGGCGAGGGGTGGTGGCAAGCAGCTGGGACAGGCTGTTTTTGTTCCTTATTATGTGCTCTAGTAGTACCAGTACACTTTGCAATTTTTGTAGGTTTCCATAATCAGATAAAGGACAAAAAAACAAGTGTGAGTAAATCTGTGGTAGCAAAGTGAGCAGAAACCCAGTGAAGTTGTAGCTGTATCGGTTTATGTCTTGGATCTGTTTTTAACATTATTTTTTATGTCATTTTATTATTATTCTATAGTAAGCATTTCCTGGGTTGTGTCCAAAGGGCAGTATCACATTGGTATGTGTCCCTCAGGCCTTAGAATTTAGAAGAAAAACAATTTTGGTGAAAGTAGAGGAAGAAATGGAAGGAAAAGACAGATATCCTCAATCCTTCCTCAAAATATAGTGAGTTTTAAGCTTTCTATTTTGCATTAAATAGTCCAACCTGTCATAATGGCTGTGGATACAAAAAGTAACATTTAAAATGATGCCAAGAGAGGGAATACCTAGTAGGAAGGACTTACTAATGAGCAGCCTATGTCTCCCCGAGACAGTTCTTCAGGGAGAAAATAACTGATTATGTGTAGTATGGCTTAGTTAGTTATTATGTGTTATGTCTGTTCCATATCATGTCATGTTCTGTTTTCTCTCTAGGGCCAATATAGTAAAATTACATTCCGGACTCCGTTCTACGTTGGTGGTGCCCCCAGCGTGTACTGGCTGGTGAGGGCAGCTGGCACCAACCGCGGCTTCCAGGGCTGTGTTCAGAGCCTCAGCGTCAATGGGAAGGTCATTGATATGAGACCCTGGCCACTGGGCAGAGCGCTAAGCGGAGCTGATGTAGGTGAGTGTGACAATGTGGAGTCCTTAGGGCTAAGCCAGCATTAAGGCCTGTTCTGAAGAAACAGAGCAGTGGTCAAGTTTGAGAGGCAAGGTTGTGCTCTCCGGCCCTTGCAAGGTGTTTCCCCGAGCCTCTGTGCTTTACTTTAGTTGACTGCAATAGAGGGACTTTATCACACTGTGCAAGGATCAGTGTGATGTACCAAAAAAACTTCCTTGTGGACATAGCTATTCAACACAGTCCTAAAACTATTTTAAAAAAAATCTTTAAAAAAAAAAGAAGAGAAACTGAGTGGTACTGATGTAATCATGCTTGTACCAGTATTTCTGCCAGCATCTCTCAGGGTGGATCTTCATGTTCCTATATGATGCACTCAAATCATCAGAAATCAATGATATGCACACAGTGTTTTTATTTAAAATGCTATGGACACAACAAAATGTGTTTTGCCTAAAGGCCTTTGTGTGAAGTCTGCAGGGATCTTTCAGCCTCCAAGCAGCACTTTTGTCATTGCAAAGGGCTCTTTCCCACGAAACCCCATTACCACTGAGGCAAATAGGCTTTCCTGTTGACCAACCATTGCTTTCATTTCCAGGAATACAGTATGTTTAACACGTGTCCTGGAATATATTTTCTCAACAGCTTTATGAAGTGGTATTATAGCATTATCTCCCCTTCACAGCTGAAAAGATGGAGAAGCAGGGAAGTTAATGAGCTAGTCTTGTCATCTATACATATTGATTCATCTCTCTTTCATCGGTGTTATGGACACTTAAAAAAAAATAAAATAAAGAAACAAAATCCTTGCTTTAATGACCTCCCCCCCCCAATTTAAATAGTTTAAGACAAAAACTAAACCACAAGTCAGAAAAACAGCGGTAAAGGCAGGAAATAGATCCCATATCTTCCAACTCTCAGTGCCACGCTTCAGCCACAAAGTCATCTTTCTTCTCGTTTATAGCTTTGCGTTAGAATTGTGAGGAGGAAGTGATTAATGAGAAACCTCCTAACAATGCTCTGTATTCTCTAAATAAAGTGACCAAACTTCTATGCAGTATGAGGAGGGAACAGAGTGGCCCAAGAAGCAGAGGCAAAAAGAAAAAGATTTTGAAAACAGAGTAATTTCACGATACAGTGAGAATCTGTGGAATTTATATATAAAGATGAAAGCCTTGCTAAAGTTCTCTGAGTCCTAATCTCTTACCTGCTGGCTTGCACTAGCTTCCTTGCCATCCATGAATGCTCCAAGTACTACTGTATTAACAGTCAGTGTTGATGAAAGTAAATGCTGGGTTTTCCCATGTGTGACTCAAAGCTGAATGATGGAGCCTTACTGTCCTTATGTGGCTGCACACACATTTGTATGAAACTGTACCATGAGGGATGTGCAAACAGTATGGAATATAATTTAAGCCTAAAATAAGCAAATTGGAAGTGAACTTTATAGAAGTTAGGAATGCTTTCTGCTAGCCAGCCTTTTCTTTCTTTCCTGTTGATACTAATCAGTAGTAGTGAGGTGCATGGACTATAGAACTGAGGGTGCAAGGTGAGGGATCCCACTGAAACTGTAGTTACTGCTGTACCGAAATGGGTACAGTCTCACAGAAAACACTGGATCAAAACCTCAGTACTGCCCTGCTTTATTTTGCCGTGGCCGCCAGCTGCTCAGAACAGATGGCTAAATCAGTGTTGTGAGTACAGGAGCTCCCACTGCTGGGCATGGGACAGCCTTTTGAAAGGGTTAAATGTCTCTTTCTGTTCAGAAGGAGGTTTGCTCTGTTGCAGAACCTCACATTTTGGTTACAATGTGCGGGTTAGCCTCAGAGTCTAGTGTTATGAGTAGAATACTCATGCCATGCATCTCACAATAAAAAATGGGCCTGACGGGACATCTGAAAATGTATGCTCTGAGGCAAGTCTGTTCTGATAGGGAGCTATTCCAGATGACCTAAAAGTTATTATCGTGTCTGTCTTCTGTGACTCAGTAAGCAAAGATTATTTTCCAGCCTGGGTGACTGAGTGATCTTCTCATTTTTGTAACAGAATGAAGCAGCACATCAGTCAGTTACACAAGAGAAGTTTCACTGCACTCTTCTCTCTGAATATATGATGGGAAACCAAACTGTAAAGCTGGCACTGTACTAATGCCAAGACCTCATTGAAGTTTTGTAGCATCCTGTTCTGGATGATGTCTTTATAGTCAGAGCAATCATGTCGGAAAGCTGTTTTTAACCACAGCAAAACAAAAAGACATAACATATGTCTATTCTTGCAATAGATTTGTCAAGCCCTGCTTGGTCACCTCAGATAACAATTGTTTATTTTTGATAATATTCCACTAGAGAGCCAGAATTGCCTCAGTGCACCTGTCTCATCTCAGAGATGCTCTTCAGAATACTCCCAAATAAATGTGATTCTTAGTTTGTCAGAAACTTTGCTCTTACAAATGATGTTTATGTTCATATACCACAAATGTGTTATTTGAGCTTTCTTAATGAATAATTTCAGTTTAGTACTGTGAATAAAGGGGAATCAGAAACTATTTAAAATAAGAAAAAAATAACCAATACTTTATAAAAAACACCTTTTCACCATGAAATACTTTGATTTTATAGTTTAGAAAGCCCATATCCTGGCAATATCGATCCCTTTTAGTACAGACAGAAGAGTTAACCTCATTTTGGTTAATAAGATTAGCTGCTACTGATTAACACCTTTCCAGATTACCATTGCACAAATTTACCATGAAGAAGGAAGCACTTAAGGTAATTGAAATTAAACAAATAACAATGCTTGTAAGCAGCCACTGGCTTTTGGAGAACCTGAAATTAACACAAGAAGATAAAGGTGAGATCAAAGACAGGAAATTAGTTATCTTGGGAATGAGTGAAATATTTTTAAAATCTCTTTCTAGTCTGATTTAAAGCCAATGCTGACAAGTTCCGTTGCCACTAAGGTGCACTTTGACAAACGGGAAAGCAGTCTAGATAGGAGAGCAAATTGTATTTGTCACTAGTAATGATTAAGAACCAAATATATCATCTTTGACATCTTTGATATGTTCTGGCCATGTGTTTAGGTGAATGTAGCAGTGGAATTTGTGATGAAGCTTCCTGTATCAACAGTGGTACCTGTACTGCAAGCAAAGCTGATTCATATATTTGCCTTTGCCCTCTTGGATTTAAAGGCCATCACTGTGAAGAAGGTGAGAGGATGCTAGGTAGCTTCTATTTCTTTGTGCGTGTTCTCGTTTTCAGTATATTTTCTTCATATTAATATCCAAGGCTGCCTTACAATATTACACTCACAGAAGGCAGTCCTTGCTATTTTTCTTATTTAGTATCATAAAATGAAATGCTCCCATCATTTGCTCTGAAGCTCTATCCAGCTCTTGTGTAGTTGGTTTCTCAAACTCCGCTTTCAGAAGGTAAAATAAGGTACCACTCCATAGCTATACATTAAGTCTAAAAAAACACAAATGTACTTCTCCTAAAACCAGTGTTGGTTGTATGTTGTAAAATGCAAAATACCAAATATCATTTTTCTCTTGAAACCTCTATTGAAACAAATAGCAAAATAGATATAGCATTATTTTCTTTGCTGGATAACATAGACTTTCATGAAACCAACCACTGTGTGCATACCTACTACTTTGACCATGGCCATAATACAGAAAAGAAGCAAAGCATTTTATTATACAAATGGATGTTTGAAGAAAGATGGGATTAAGAAGGGAAGCAATGTTGTCGGTTAGGATAAAAATACTTCTAACATGGATAAAGCTTCTAGTTTTTTTTTTTTTTTCTTGATACTATCTTTAAATGCATAACAAGAAAACTGACAGTGGTTAGTGGATTAGTCAGTTCCTTTTCTCTGGACCTCAAGTGACCTGTTTGTGTATTCTGGATTTCCAGCAATCACCTTGGCTATTCCTCAGTTCAATGAATCCCTGATGTCATTTGCTAGCATGCCCTGGCCCTTGGAACCCCAGAACTACCTTTCCTTCATGGAGTTTGAGGTGACGTTTCGTCCAGACGTAGAGAGCGGTGTCCTCCTGTACAGCTACGACTCACACAGCAAGGACTTCCTCTCCATCAACATGGTGGCTGGTTATGTGGAGTTCAGATTTGACTGCGGCTCAGGAACGGCTCTCATCAGGTAAACTGTGTTTCTTCTGCTTTCTTTCCAGTGCCACAGTACAGCGCCAAGTGGGCTAGAAAGAATAATAGCCTATAATGCAGTATCTATCTGAGTTCATCACCCTCTAGTGGTTACTATTTCTAAGGAAACACGTATTTAAGTGTGTAAGACTTTCTCCTCCTCTTGCTACATTAATTTCTATCTCAAAGTATTGTTATGAGTGTTATAGTTTTATGCCACCATCTTACTACATATGTTACCTTTATTTCTGTGTGATATTGCAGAAATTCCCTCATTACCGCCATAATACAATGTCACAGCAATAACATAGCAAACTATGTCACAGCATAGCAAACTATGGCAGAAGCAATCCTGAATATTTCATACATAATATTTTGCACTCACAGGATGTTAAAATAGCTGATCTGACATTTTTATAGTAAGCACTGGGCTAAAGGCATTGCTGGATGAACATATACTTCTCGCTTCCCTCTTTCCTTCTCACAGTGCTGAGATTTTGGGGATCTAAGGGAGGGATCCAATTCACCTAAATTCATGAGCCTAAAATTTAGATGTCTGCCTCCCAGATAAAGACAGGTCTTTTGAGAGTGATTCATTCCATCCTAAAATAGGTGTCTAGGATGGAAATCAAGAGGTGCCTCGGCAAGGGCTTATCTGCCTGCGTAAAGTGAGTGCACAGTCTCTAGGCAGCTGTTCCTTGTGTTCTGAGGGAAAAGCAAAAGACCAAACAGAAGCATTCAGTACCTTGGGTCTGATCCAAGAGGCTGCAACCTAGACCAGGCTGAGCTAATGTATAGAAATAATCTATACAAAGTTTATGCAAAATATGTACATTGCCTGCAACTTTTTGCATACCTTATGTTTCCTGTGAACACTGGGAATTTAGACTGTGCTGCAATTAAGAGGAATACACTGATTTTTCCCTGAATGAGGACCCAAGCAAATTCCTTCATACTGGAAAGTGAGAAATGAAATTTCAAGTCAGCAAATGAAAAATGATGCATGATTCTAACAATGCACAATTGTGGCAAGACAGTTACTGTTGCCAGACAGAAATCCCGGAGTCATCAGGCATTCTGTGAAAGAAACAGAAACAAATAGAAAGAAACAAGTACAATGCAAAGAATTACTAGAAAGAGAACAAGGCGTCTGTAAAAATTCTTGATACATACACCCTGCAGTTTTGAAAAATTTCTGCAGTACCGATCACTCCCCTTCCAAAGAAATCATTAAAAGTCTGGAGAAGAGCAATGGTGATATCTAGGGCAGGGAAAGAAACAGCTTCCACAAGTACTGCAGGACGCATCAGGCTGGAAAAGAGGCAGCTTGGTGGAAGTATGACAAAGATTTTTAAACTGCCATTGAAATATTGAAATAAATAAGAAATGATTATCACACATTTTTTTTCATTATCAAAGAATAAGAATACAGTAAAACCACAGAACAAGTGTGCAAGTAGTATAAAACAAAAGAAAACAGATTTTTTTTAAGGCAGCACACAAAGTAGTTGTGAAAACTGTCACAGCCTGTTATAGGTGCCAGAACTATAAATAGGTTCATATAAACATTAGGTAAATTTGCAGAAAGATCCATTGAGGGAGATCAAACACAGTAGTACGGATGCAGCTTCATCTTCGGGAAATTGCCAAATGACAAGTTGCCAGAAGCTGGGAAGATATATCAAGAGAAGTATCCATACTTGCCCTGTTCTTTTCTCTTGCCCAACACAGCAGAAATAGCTAATGTCAGAGACCTTTGCTCCAACCCAAATGGCCCTTCTTATAACAGCTTTCAACCTCTTTCTAAAAAGAGTTGTCTAATTCTTACTGCAGGCAAGCGCAAGACGTTAGACAATCATTTTTTCCCCCAAAATATTGTAGTGCTGCAAAACACCAGGTACAAAAGTTTGACCTGAGATGTATTTGGCTTGTAGAATGTGGCACGACCTGCAAGTATGTGCCTGAGAGTGGAAAATAACCCTTTCTTCTTAAAAGTAAAAGAGAAAATCAGAAGCAGATAACTTTTGCATCATGTATATTAAGGCAAATAGAGTTTGGTTATGATAGCTAATAATATCCTAAAGCTGGCAGGCTTAGTTAAAAGTCATGAGAATTTTCCAAGACACAGAGATATTGTTAAATAATACATTACAGTTATTTGTGTTCACTTAATATTATATAGAATGCATGGTGGGGTACCTGATGAAGAAATGCCAAACTTCTGATTGCCTGCTCAACATGAGTTTTTAGCATGGTTTCATTGATTCAGGCTTTTCTAGCAAGCTAATACTGTGGGAGGCATAATGCTGGTGCACTCTGGAATCCTTTTGATCCCATAAATCCAATCCAAAGTAAATGAATCTCTATTCCCCTTACTACCAATTGATTAGAAGTGTTATATTGTGTCACTCTTTTTCCACCCGATTCCACCTATCTAGTACCACCTTCTGTACCGCCTTATTTGTCTGACTCTATCCACGCACAAGCACACATTCAAGCTTCAGACAGTATGGTTACATACTGAGCTCATGCATTAACCAGGTAACTTTGAATGACATGTTGAACTTTCCTCAGCCTGCAGAACCCTTCCCGTGGCTGAACTGCATCAAAACTGCAGATGTCCTAGTGAAATTGTGCCATGCACAGATGCTGTCCGCCGTCACCACCTCATGGGCCACAGTGGTCATCCACCACCACCACTTAGTGTGAATATTTAGCCGTATGCCCAGTTGCGGTCCTTTTTCTACATAATGTGTGCAACATAGGCCTGACTGGCTCTGTTTATATGGCCAGGCTGAGAAAATAGGCTCTTAATTTTAGAATATGTTTAGAATATTTTTAGAAATAGCGAAGAAGCATGCTCATTTTAGTATGTCAGCAATAGGAGAAGAAAAGCTGAACTTTGTGACACTTAGGTTTTGCTTCAGGCTTGGGCTGGCCCTTCTTGAGTAGGGGTTTGGAGCAGATGGTCTCCACAAGCCCCTGCCAAAGCCACCCCAGACACTGTGAGTCTGGGCTGAGGTGGAGAAGCACCATTCTGGATACAGAGCTAAGCTATTTACCAAGATGTCTTAGAGGAAAATTTCCTGTCCCCTGGGAATTCATATGCCAGATGTTTGCAGGATCAAGAATTTCATGATTTCTTAAGGTTTGATTTATCTGGGAAAAAAATAATTCTCAAGTCCAACAGCAAGTCCAAAGAACCAGAAGTGTTCAAATGCCTGCAAAAAGTGTTAAAACAACCCACGTTCATTTAAAAAGGGCTGTGAATCCAAGAAATAACTCGCAGATCTCAAGTGATAGGTCTGCAAGGTTTACTCATCCCTAATTGTAATTAAATCTGGCAGAGCAGGAAGGTTAACATGATGATGACCTAATCAGCAGAGGAGATAAAAATGTTTGTATTGTCACTTACCAGGTAGCCAAACCTGTATGGTTTCATTATAAATATTGACTTATGCAAGGTGATTAAATTCCATTACATATTGACTTACCCAAGGTAATTAAACCCTAAATGCTACTTAACAAGAAAAAGGACATCAAGAGAATGACATTGCTTGGTGATATCTTTTTATGGAGATTTTCTGGAAAAAAAACTGATTTTTTAAATCAGCATTTCAATTGCTATTGAATCTCTATTTCAAATCACATTTTTTTCAATTAAATATTCTGTCTTTGTTCATCCTTAAATGTAAACAGTCTGAAAACACAAAACTAGAAAGTCTTAGGGAATCCTAAATATTGTTTCTGAATTTTCTTTTCATTTTGAGCAGTGAATTTTGGAGAAAAAGTTACAAGATAATATTTAGACATGAAATGTTTTCAAATGTCATTCTACTGCATTGATTAAAATAAAATACAAAGTTCTATACAGCTTCACTGATGAGAGATGTATTTTTACTCATTATACAGGGTGCCATTCATATTATTGCTGAACTAATAAAGATTGTAGGAACGATTTTTAAATGCTTCCTTTGAGACTGATGAATGTTTTACACAGTAACTGGGGATTATTGTTCCTAGTCAGGATCACATCATTTGGATCATATTTTAGTTATTTCCCCTTAATGTACAGCAGCCTGTGTGTATGTGTATGTGTCTGAAGATCCTACTTATCAGTCTACACAATTAGCGTTGATAAGCCCACACAAAGTGCTTCTGTTTTAGAAGAAAACAAAGAATATGGGTCTAAACTGACTGTTTAGTGGGAAGCTTAATCTCCAGACTTACATGAAAAGAGGATGTATAGCTGACATTATAGTTTGTACATTATACATGACTTAGCAGACAAATTAGCTCTGAGGTCATTGATTACTGAATTTATTTATTCTAAATAAAAGCATAGGACTTATTATTTGCTGTAGGAGTGTGGTTTTACATTCCTTTCTGATGGTACTCAGAAGTCATGTTACCTCCCTCTAAAGAAAGAAATTCAGTGATTTTTTTTTTGTTTTAGTCATCCCCAGAGTGCTTGATTCTTCATCTTGACAATGGTATTTGAAAACAGCGGAAAGACATCAGTATAAAATACTTAGTGGCTTTTTTGCCCTTCAAACAGGAGCGAAGAGCCTGTCAGTTTGGGTCAATGGCACGAGATACGAGTGTCTCGCACAGCGAAGAATGGTATCCTGCAGGTGGATAAACAAAAGCCGGTGGAAGGGATGGCAGAGGTGAGAAGTGTATGATGCAGATGTTCATGAGTGTGGTTATTAGTTTATAAAATGGCCACACCATAAACGGTGTGAGCTACTCTCAAAATTCTTAAGAGCTCCGAAAGTTGTGCATATCAGGGCATGCTTTTCTGGAAATTTGCCTGTGAAGGTAGCAGAAACTGTGGGAGACAGTAAAGCTCTGACAGCAGCTGATGTTGCGACCTTCCTTGCTCTTGCTGTGTGGACGGACCTCCTTTTGGGAGGTTACATGTATTCTTGAGATTCTTTTCTGGCTGTTCATTGGTTGTAGCTGAGTCTGTTGCACAGCCTGCACACCATGAAACAAGTCATCTGGCGGAAAAGAAGTAGAAAACTATGTGCACAAAGTCCTGTTCTAGCTCTCTCTGGGGATGGACCCAAAAACATTCCTTCTGCTGTGAGATTAATTTTCAGTACAGCATAAACACTGGAATACTTAGGCAGTCAATTACTTGCATTTTATTTTTCCCTCACTGAGAGGTCGTAGTGAGTAAAGTTCTTAATAAGGTTAACTTTTGCTTCCCAGGAATCCCAGCAGGGTTATTTTACTCTAAGTGGGTACATACGTTTGGGGTTATTTTTATCTCCAAAACATGATATTAGAACTGCTTAAAAATATCTTTTGTTCTTCCTAATGGAAATATTTTCAACGAGTTCAATGAGGAAAGTTCAAATCAAACAGTTTCTTAATATATATAAAGATAGATACATCATCTTTAGATATATGGTCCAAGATGACCATACTCAGCTTTTTTTCACTCTGAGTGCTCCAATGCAGCAAGGGGATGCGGTGCAGTTTGATTGGAGCTGCTAGCAAAGAAGCTCCAGGAACTTCTGCAAGACTGGAAATACATAGTTATCCTGTCTTTCACTGTTTAAAGCCTTTTAGTTCACAGCAGGAAGCTGACTAGATTTGTCAGGTATCCCAGCTGATTGCTTCTAGTAACCAACATAAATCCAGTGTATCTTTTATCCATGTATCTTGCTTTTCATATGTTGGAAACATTGGACAAGTCTCTATTCCATGGGCCTTGCTCTGATTTTAACTTCACAGATCTCATTCTAGTCCCATTAGTATTAGCTTCATACCAGTGTAGTTCACATCATTGCAAATAGAGTTACTTCCTTTCAGTTCAGATGGGAAATCAGAGTAATAACTGACTGGTAAATAAGGAGGAAAGAAACTTTGTATTGCTTTAAGATCTCTCCTTTTTCTCTCTTTTTGTTTCTCCTGGTTTGAGTTTTGGCAGTTTTCAGTTGTATTTAATGGGAATAAAGTGCAAACTGCCAATAGAGAGAGTCCTACAGTGTCTTTTGTGAGAGAACTGAATAAAGAAGTGAGACTGGGCTGTGTATTTAGCAGTCATAGCAAGGCATTAAAATAAGGTATAGCATCTAGTTTAATGCAGAGATACAAGCATGGTTCTGGCTGCTGTAATCAAACACTGTTCATATGTTTCTTGCAGGGGGCTTTCACACAGATTAAGTGCAGCTCTGATATATTTATTGGAGGAGTCCCTAATTACGATGCTGTGAAGAAGAACTCGGGAATCCTGAGGCCTTTCAGTGGGAGCATCCAGAAGGTGAGTGACCACAGTAATATCCTGGAAGCATTTCTTTCCATCACGTCATATATCTCTTGCAGTGGACTCCTAAGGTGAAAACATTACTGCACTTGCAGTATTCAGGATAATCCTGGATTTCACTTCTGCACTCCAGTAGCCCACCACAAAGTGCTTAAGCACATATCTGTCAGTAAAGAGTCCTTCTAGATTTAATAGCCAGTAAGTCTTGCCACTGCCATTCTCCCTGAAAATTCCCACCCTCTAAAAGTGAACAAGAGCCGTACTAGGACAAGGTCAGAATGATGCATAAAGCAAAGTCACCAATAGATGCCTCAGAATACCCTTTAAAACCATATTAAAGTGAACAGAATTGATACTCAGATACCTCAAGGTAGGTAGACCAAGGCATCTAAATGCATGATGCACATTTAGATGCATCCAGCATGAGCATAAAGAGACAAAAAAAAAAAAAGTACAAAATAGTTTGGATCCCAAGCTAGTTAATGTATCATATCCCGCTCCAGTTGCGCTCCTTGCTGCCTTCCCCACTTATGTATGGGGCATATTTGAACAGAGAAGCTCTTTCATTGCTGGCAGATTAAAGATGCTCCAGTTTGCTTTTCGAGTTTTATTCTGGAAAAGAAATCTGGAGACACCTGAATTCATAAAATATTCCTCATAAGTTCTCAAAAGACAGTTTTAGTTGAACTAGCATTTGGTCTCTTTCGATTAATCATACCTAAAGTAATTTAGATAAAGCTTAAAGCCTCGCTCTGAATCTTCAGTTTAAAATAAGAAAATTATTGGATCAAATTTAATTAGCAAAAAAAAAAAAAAAAAGATAGCAGTGCAGCCCATATTAATCAGCTGGGGACAGAAATAAAATTGTGTTTCAGTGTAAATAGTTTTATCGCTTGGTCCACCTTTTTCCAATATCTTTATCAGTTTTCCAGCAGAAAATATGAAGTAAAGAAAACTGGTGGAGTGTGAAACAGTGATGGGAACAATTCAGTTGCACAAACTCATCTCTGGTGGGCTTGATCGAACATGTCATTTTAATAGAAAGCAAGATAAGCAAGATACAGAAAGCCATCTTCGCACAGGAGCACAGATTGTAGGTCATGCTTACAAGGTTAGAGGCTGTGTCCTAAAATACAGTGGCACTTGAAAGGATTTCAGAATGCTGACAGTGAGCGCCTTCTTACTTCTTTGACATAGTTAAGGTGAGTTTGCAGCCCTAGAGGCCTGAGTGGACTATCAAGGAGTAGCAGAATTTTGGAGGACTGTACAGAAATAAAGCCACAAAAAATAACTAAGTATTGGAGAACATGCATTTTGCAGAAAGACCTAAGATCTTGATCTATTTAGTTTATTCAGATGAGGTTAAGAAGTGCCCCGACGTGGTCTGCTAATTTGTCCATGAGAATGACATTTCCTAGAGCAGATACTCTTCAATGAAGCAGAAAAAGTCATGATGAGAAGCAATGGCTGGAAGCTGAAGATAAATTCAGTCCAGAAATAAGACACACAGTGGGGGTAGTTAGCCACTGGAACAACTTACCTGGGAAGTCAGGAATAAGCTACAAGGGTAGCTACAAGGATTCTTTGTTCAGCTTTAAGGCAAAAGTGTGTGTTTGATGCTGTTTAATGTGATTTCAAGAAGCATTCCTGCTAAGTTATCAGCTGAGATTTTACAAGTGTTGTTTTTCTTGGAGAACGTGTGCTGCTGACACGTTGGAAAAATCCCAGCATTTAACAATTCTCTTCAGTTTATGTACAAACAGTTGTGTGAAGTAATTAATTATATTTTTGTCCAATTCATAACACTAGCTTGTTTCAGGCAATAAGAGATACCTGAAGGCAGTATAAATATGAAAATTCTAATATTTCTGTTGTCAACACTAGTGTCCTTGGGGGTTTGCTGATATCAGAAACACTTTCCTCAGCAAGGCTCATCTAATTTTTACAGTACTAGCTCACAGCTCAGCTACAAAGCAGTGCACTGGTGTTCAAACACAAGATCAGTAAATCCCACACAGCTTCTGTCCATATGTGGGTCGCCTAGATCTGTGTCACAAAGGACAAAACAAATTAATCTCCACCTCATCAGAGTGAGCAACAGAACATGCTGGAGCTCTGTGCCTAGAAAACATCCTGATAAGAAACAGACTGTAGGCTAAGTTTCCAGGTTTACCTTTCCTGAAAGTCATTTAGAGAAGTCTTCTGACTAGCAGTGAAACACCAAAAGGCATTCTTACAATTTTGGAAGTTTTTAACCTATTTTTATTCCCCTTCTTTTTTTCCCCTTTTTGTTGTTGATGTTTGTTTTACATACATAGATTATCTTGAATGACCGGACAATAGATATGAAACAGGATTTCACTTTTGGAATCAACTTAGAAAATGCTGCCCATCCCTGCCTGAGCTCACCATGTGCAAACGGAGGCAGCTGCGTTCCCAAAAAGGACACCTACGAATGCGATTGCCCTCTAGGCTTTGATGGGCAGCACTGCCAAAAAGGTAATGCGGGCTGTGTGTGCCACAGATCCAGGGCTGTCCACGAAAATAAGAGAGGTTTAGCACCTACAACTGCTCTTGTGCCCGTCCCTTGAAATAGAAATCCTGGATACCAGAGCTCTTTGCATCCGTGCGCATGCCACATATCCATGGATCATTTGTTTTGTTATTTAGGAACATGGTAATTGTTATCCCAGCACAGAGCACTCAGCCATAGATAGTAGCCAGGTATCTGGTTGCTCGTGGCAGCCAGCACAGCAGGCTGCAGGCAGCTCCCTAATTGCACAGCGCTGGATGAAGGACGAATTCCTGCCAGCCTCCTACAGCCAATGATTATTTTACATCCTGAAGCATGAAGACTGATAACCCCTGTCATTTTATCCTACCTAGGGCTAACAACAGACTCTGTTCTTGTGCACAGAAAGGTCTGATCCTTTTTTTAGGTTCTGACTACTCTGTAATTTCACCATATGCACAAATCATATCTCAGCACAACAGTGCAGACCACCAAGGAAGAAAACCTGCCCAGACACATGTTACTGTTCTGGGAGACACTTGCAGTATTTCCAGCCTTAGATTCAAAAAAGGGCTCAGATTGCACGTGTTAAAGACAATGCGTTTTAGAGAATTTCACTAGATGGAGCTGTTTCTCTTCTGTCAAGATTGAATTTGAAACACTTTTAAAGAAGAAATTGGTACCCTGACAGCAAACTAAATTAAAGGAGTTTAGTGACATTATACTCTTCACCCACTCTTTCATTTCTCACAAGCACAGACTCCAAAGCAAAAAAAAACAGTGCTTTTGCTTAAATCATGATGATTGGCCTTTTCTTCCAAAAAAAAGACAAAATATCTCCAAACAAAAACTTTTTATTAAAAACAGAAAATGCAAGAAGCCATTTTGCTTATGTTATTTGGCCTAACTGAAAGCTGGAGCTACGTTATTTATCTTGTCTGCCTTGCGAGGAGGCAGGAGAATTGTGGTTTTGGCTGCCAAACTCCTAACCTGGAGATGGTCCCTGCAGCAGTACCAGGGTCTGCAGTGGCAGGCAAGGCAAGCGAAGGCTTCGCAGCACCAGTGTGTGCCCAGCTGCCCCTCTAGTGAGTGACAGTGCATCACTGGAGCCGCAGTTCCCCACTGCTCCTTTCCCTCTAACCTGAGCTAAGTGCTGGGTGCCAAGTGCTGCGTGGTGCCCTGGGGCATCCCTGCGCACCTCCATCCAAAGCGCTTTTTCTTTTAACGTCTTTCATGGATCCGGCCTTAGTTCATTTTTAAGGATGTCAGAAGGTGAGAGCCATCCATCCTGTTCCTGATGCCTGCTGGTGCTCTTCAGGTGCCTTCGTCACCCTCTGCACCCATTGAGCTTTGACTTCTGCCACCATCCAAGATTCTAGTTGTACACAAAGAACAGCGGTCAGTCCTCCTGAGCCTCAGCTTAGGACAGCCTTTATAAACTGAGAGGAGGTTTCTTAAAAAAAAAAAAAAAGAAAAAGTGTGCATATACTTAAATACATACACATATATGTATATGTATATATTTCTTTGGTACAGTGTATACATACCTAAAGGAGAATCTGCATGTATGTAATCTCCAACTTCAGAGCAGCATTTTGGCCAGCGTTAGGCTGGAGGTATCTATCCAGCTTGCTGTTGGTCTGCTCTAACCCAAAACACTGTAAAACCAAAGTATTTTTGAGCAGCTGGGCCTCATTCTCCTAAATTACCACTTATGAAAACCCAAATAATACTAAAATAAGACATATGAAATATTGATTGATACCTAATGGATCCTTGGCTGAAGATACAGACGAATTTCTGCTGACACTACTATATTTTGTATCTTTTGTTCAATCTGTAGTGAGTGTTAGAAGCATTTGTATTTAATTGTAAGACAGCACAGAACAGCTAACGTTTCTTCTCCCCTGCTTAGCATCCACCTCTATATGAACCATAGTGAGTGCTTGGGATATAACACTGGGTTTGGAGCTGGTACTACCTGGCTGCAGGCTTGGTGCATTTTGAGTGGAGAAAATAAATAGCTGTGTAAAACAGTGCTAAAAGAATGCCCTTGTAGCTGCTTACACTTGTCTGCTGAGGTGTAAAAGAGAAGTGGGGATCCCTCATTTACAAAAGGTGGGGAGAAAACTAGACAGTTCTTGGAGAGGAGACTTTCATGGCATAGAAGAATAAAATCGGAATGTTCTTGTTTTGTTTTCTGCTGACTCCCTGCAGAGTGTGGAAATTACTGCCTAAACAGTAAGTACTGTAAATGATGTGAAAACGGCTCTGTCATTGTGTGTCTGTGTCTGCTCTGTGGAGCTGCGATGTTGCATTTGCATGAAACCTGGCAGGTTCCTGTGGATGAGCCAAAACATTTTGAGGGGTTACATACCTTAGGGCAAGAACAGCAGGACTCTGGTGTCAGTGCAGAAAGGCTCCTTTCTCTCTCTGCCTCCATCCACCACGCTCAGAGACAGACAGATACACAACGTGTCAGCCCCACTGACTGGTGTAACACATTTTTTGAAATCTTCTAATAATGCTGGCAGACTGCAGGCTGTGAACAGCGTATGGTGTGTTCCTTAGACACATTAGGCGGTTTTCCTGATTTCATTATGGATGAAAACAGCCATTTGTCACCATCTGAAATTCTCTGTCTTGGCACTTGCACCTAAATTTCATAGTTCTGCTCTTGGCTCCCAGACTGCACAAGTTGCTGCATGTCGCTATTGCAGGGAGCCCTTAACAGCCAGCCAGCTTCTGTAACACACAAAGAAAGCAAGCATCCATGCCCTGAAAAGCTTAAAGTTTATCTAGATGAGATTAGCTGTGGGTTGAAGGGATTAGTTCTCAGGAAGAAAATAGGATGAAGTGAACTATTTTGGGGAATTTATAAAACTACTTTATATTACTGTAGTAGTCAGCTATGAGAGATCAACAGCAAAGTGCAGAGGATTCACTTGGAAGCAAATCTGCTCAGGCCAGCAATCCTGCCATACCAAGGGGACTACGCCAGGGATGCTCAGTGATTTATATGCAGATCTGAGTTATTTTGCTAAAGTTTGCCCAGGGTGAAGTATCGTGCTGGCTCCAGGTCTGGTTGGCTGGGTGGCAGCGCATGCTGTCCTCGTGGTGGGACCACACACCACAGTTCTGCGAGGGGCTCTCCCCTGGAAAAGTGGAAGAGGATGAGCCGGGAACACCAGTGAGGTCGGAGCCAACCGTGTTCATCCTCCTGGCCAGCGCTGCCCTACGAGTTGGGCATGCACTCCGAGAGCTTTGTGCCCGCGGCTTCTCTAATACAGCCTTCATGCCCTAAGCACTTAATGTCAGCGCAGGATGTATCCTCAGCTGCTTTCAGTAGCCCTAAACTGATTAAGGGTGGTGGGGACGTGCCTCCTGGAGCTGGCTGCCTGCCACCCTGCAGCCAGTAGGTGCCAGCAGGACCTTTCCTGGTGGCCTCCTGTGCAAAGTCCCAGATGGAGAGGAGGAGAAGGCCAGACCTTGCAGGAAACAGCTAGAAGATGGGGAACTCAAAATTTGCCCATGATGCCTCTCAACACGTCATTTTGGGGGCATAAGAGATCCCAGCATGTAAAATCCCAGGATGTGCCCCATGCAGGGTGCTGCATGAGGACCATGGGAGGCATCTGGTAGACTAAGAACAATGCGTGGTTAAGGCATGGACTTTGGCAGAAGGATGACTGGGCTCTCTGGGATCACTGGGAACCATGTGGAGATGCAGGGTACAAATGGAATTTGTGATCTGTAGTCCATATTTCATATTTTTCTGTGGTAACATTCATATTAGGCCGATGCTATGATAGCTATAAGCAGGGACCCCACAGGGAGAAGGCATGGTTTAAATTCTCTGATCTACTATTTCTGCATTTAGGTACAAACTGATTGCCAATTTACAAACCAGTGTGAGAAAATTATTTTATTTTGCACTACTGGCAGGTACCTGTGGGTATAAATAAATGTGGGGGAATAAATCAGCAAAAGTATTTTTTTCTTGTGTTTGCCTGTCAGCCAACTGACATGCCTTTTTATTTATTTATTTATTACTTTTTAGGCATTACAGAAGCAATTGAAATCCCACAGTTTATTGGTCGCAGTTACCTCACGTATGATAATCCAGATATCCTGAAAAGGTAATTAGCTGGTTGTGCTTTTTGTTTACCATATGCTCTTAGAAGTCTCAGGTAGGAGGATGTATTTAAGCCATAGTAAATTTAAGCTGTATTTGCTGTGTTTCTAAATTTCAGGTAAAAGCACATTTTCTAGGCATATGCTCATGGCTCAGTTTATGGTAATATCTGAGCATCTTGCAACCTTTTAAGAAATGGTGTTCACCACCTAGTTCTGACACAGAGATGGACTGTGTTCTGTTCCTGAGAGCAAAGAATAGAAGATATATGGTGTCTATTTCCACAGAGGCACTAAGGATTTTAACTCCTGCTTTAGCCTGCTGAGCCCAAATTACAGGTCTTCAAACTTCTGATGGCTGCTCCCTACTGTAACAGTTATCCAAATTCCATTAAATTTGAGGTTGTTCCAAGAAAACCCTACCTGCCTATATTAGAGTCTCTGCCTTGGAGAGCTTCCCGAATGTGCTTGCCAAGCTGACCTGCTGCTCAGCACTTCTCACCCACACCAGGACTCTGGTTAGCCTTTCTGGGACCAAGCCTACCAGGCCTTCTCAAAATTTGCTTATTAGTGAGTGGATTTCATGCTAGGCTTAGACAGAAAAAAATATTTTTCTCATGCTTGTATTGAGCAACTTAGCAATCATTGCATCTGGTATTCTGAGGACCAAGTGCAATTTCCCCACTCTGAAATGCTGGAAATAGGGATGTAAGCCAGAGTTTTTCGTAAGCAAGAAATAGGCAACTTACTGGACCACAACCTGCAAAATCAGGGAAGAAGAAATATTTCAATCATCTTCTAGTTTTGCTTTAAAAAGGACTGTCCTAGTTCAATATTTTATTATGTTTTGCCTTCTTTACATTAAACAGGGTATCAGGATCAAGAACAAATGTGTTTATGAGGTTTAAAACCACAATGAAGGAAGGTCTTTTGATGTGGAGGGGAGACAGTCCCATGCGACCTAATAGTGATTTCATTTCTCTAGGCCTTCAAGAAGGAGCATTAATATTCAGGTAAGGTATAATTTCCTTGTTTTTATTGCACACAATACACTTAAAGCTCGAGCAACACATCTAATGCTTTTGTCCTTCAGTATATTGCAGGACAATTATAACTTCAAGGTTGATAAGTCCCATTTGTCTGGGAAAGGCTGGGAGTTTAGCAACATCAGATTTTTAGCCTGGTTTTCTGAAAGTTACCAAATGAGGGTGAGTGCTGTCAATAATTTCTCTCAATGCCTTTTGAAGCACTTGCCATCTTAGTTGCATAGAGTAGGTGCGAGGTTTGCAAAGAAAACAGGTCGAGGAAGGAAAGTGCAGTAACACCAGTGCTCACTGTAGACTCACTCTGTATCAGACACCAGAAATGCATGTGGGAGCAGATCTTCCAACACCCCAGCATATCCAGCCCTATGACACTAAACCAGCTGGCGCCTGTTGCTTTTTGTTTGCCCCATCCACAGAACCACTTATTTAAGAAATAAATAATATCAATAAACTGAAAATGGGGCGTTTTGGGAAACAGAGCTCATGTGCTCTGTTCCAGAATTGCTTTCTCCCTTATAGACACTTAGACAAAGCCTCCATGCAACTTTTGGCATCGTGCTTTTTGGGATTCCTGCCTTTTGAAAGGCATATCTTTCCTCATCATCCCTCATTTTAGCTCGTGCAATATTGAAATAGAAAAGTAAAAATGTCTTTTGTATTATTACGGATTGTTGTGAAAGTGTTGATTAATTGATTAAGTTTTTTTTACTAATGTAGGCAAATTTTGAACTTATTTGACTTAATCTGGTTGAGGTTTCCAGCCATAGATGCATAGAACAAATTGCATTTTGCTATTTAAATTAATTTCTTTTGCAAAAACCCTTAGCTTTCTTGTTGTACTAAAAACTGGGAGCTGAATCTGAAGTGGTGGTGCATTTTGTGAATGCCTTTAGGAAAATGTGTGTTTCCGTGATGCTGGTTAGTCAATGGTCTGTCCATTCTGTCGTTTCTCTAGGCATAGCACAGTTGTTTGAGGGCCATTTGTATTCCTAAAAAAGAAAGATACACAGAGTGTTTGAAATCGAGGCAGCTGAATTTTAGTGCTATAGCTGTATCTTCTGCTCATATTTAGGAAAGTGTAAAATAAAGAGCCTAAATTATAGTTCATATAAACAGTCACTGAATACTTAAAGTGAGCACTGAGGAAGATCATGAAAGGGCAAATGCAGAATAAATGTGTCATGTCCTCTCACAAAGAATGATCTTCCTGCTGCTCTTGAAACAACTTTGACATATGAGGTCAAGAGAACAATCAAGGCCATGAGCTTGAATTTATCAAATCAGAGGTGTTTTCCTGCAGCCCAAAATTCAGATACCTGTGTCCTAGGTATGTTTGTGGAATTCAAAACATAACTTTTCTTTTCCATTGCCCATTGCCCAACAGAGTGTAGGTTCACTGCTAAGTATATATTTTAAACAACTATGCACGGTTATATCCTTATTTTAAGGAATCTTCATTCAGCAGGAATATGAATCTAATTTTTATAGCCAAAGGTCTAACAGTTAGATAAAATCCTCAGCTTCACAATATGCAGATTCTTCTGTAGTCCTCAGCCTAGATCAATATCTGCCTCCAGAGTAAAAGGAGATGCTCCTTTGAGAGTCACTTAAGCTTCTAAGGGGATCAAATTTAAAACATATGTTTTGCTCTGGGTAGCACACAACTGAACACATAATTCTCAGGTCTCTTGTACTCTAAGCATGAACTTAACTCCAATTTCAGTCTTTTCTGAAGGTATAATGACATTATCTTTATATTTTACAGCTAGGTGTGAGCAGAAGGTTAGCAGTGGCAGCTCAGGCTAATTCATCTGGTTTATTTAAGCAGCTGAACACCCTGTAGCTCACTGTGCTGTAGCATCTACCATGAAGATAAGCCCATGAACCTGAAGTGTAAACATGATGGGAACATTATGTCTGTTCAGTAATTTTAGTAGTGGCAAATACAAAGAAATAGAACTGCAACTGAAGCACAGAAGTTCACAACTGTCTTTGCATTTACATCATTAGACTTCACCCTTCTTATTTACCTTGTAATTCAGATGATCTGTAGATCTTTTTCAGGTTCCATGCTTTATTAAAGGCACTTGCAAACACCCACTGCTCTCTCCCATTAGGCCAAAAGATTTGTAGGTCACTGACCTTTGTCATCTCCTGGTTTTGGGAAGAATGGTCCTACAGAAGTGCTTCTGTAAGAGAAAGTCTTGCATGTTCCTCTGGAAGCTTGTCTTTGCAACAGATCGCAGCTGGACTTCCAAAGGATCCTACTTGTCTCCCCCAAATCCTAGCTGTGCAGTGCAGCTCAGGGTACAGAGTGAGGATGCTTGAACAAATTTATACAGAGCTGGTCTTTGCAAGGAAGGTGATAACATTTTCTATTTTAATTTTTAGCTATAATTTGGGCAGTGGAATTGCATCCATAACAGTGAACGGCTCTTTCAGCGACGGCCGGTGGCACAGAGTCAAGGCTGTTCGGTAAGTCTTCTCTCTGAGTGGTAACTCTTTATCTCAGAGGCATTTTGGTGATGCCCTGCCATAAGGGTGCTGCCGGGTTAGGTGGTGGTTGGTCATGAATTGTTGCAGCTCCACGCTCTCAGATCGCATCGGAGCTGAACTCTAGGCAGCTTGGCTGTTTCAATACGATGTACACAAAGACCATTGTATTAGAGGTGACAATGCCAACTTTGCAACTCAGCACAGCTCAAGGCAGGCTGCCAGAGTCATGCAGAGCTATTTTGAGGATGTGACAGACATTCCCTTAAACCCATACCATTTGGGTTAAGAGAATTTTTCTCTAATGTCTGCACTTTGAAATTCCCCAGTGAGCATCTTGTGGGCTGGCACAAGCACTGGAGCACTGACCATGTATGTCTACATTTTCTAAACTATTTGGAGGAGGTGTGGACATCTTTCAGTGTATATATAACTTTGTATTTATAGCTCATTGCCTCATAGGAGGCAAGTGTGCCCAGCAGGGAAAGTGTGCATCCCTCTCTTCATGAGGTGTTGGGTCCTTGGAAATCACAGGCTGACATTAGCACAACTTGCGACCAAATTCAGTGAGAATAGCAGCCTATCAGCTGTCTCTTCTGTCAGTGCATCTGTTGACTTTATGAAATGGAAGTAGCCAAAAGACCATAGCAAGAAAAGGGCTTTATGAGCTTTTGCAAGTTTTATAACTTGCATTAGTATTAGCTTGTTTTCCCACCACTTCCCATTTAAGCTTCTGCTATTTACTTTTTGTCTTACTTTTGACTCTTAAAAGGATATCAGGATCTGTCAATCTTCTCCTTACCTCTAGGCATTCATTCTGATCTTGTTTATTGTGAGTTATTTGACATATCTTTTCCAGTTGTTTCCTCCTCTGGAAGTACAGCCCCTCTTTGCAGCCTCTCTGACACTCTCCTCCCTGGAAAAGGCACCCTGGCACATCAGGACTGCCACAGCACGTCACCATCAGTGGCTCTCCCCAGCGTCAGCCCCAGCTCTTTGCGCTGAATGGGGTGTCACCTGGGTCTCCTGGCACAGGGAAATGCTGCTGCTCCACCCATTCAAACGTCAACTGGATGTGTGAAAGTGGTTTCTTTGTTGTTTCAGAGATGGCCAATCTGGCAAAGTAACAGTGGATGATTATGGTGCCAGGACTGGCAAATCCCCCGGGAAGATGAGGCAGTTGAACATCAACGGGGTTCTCTATATAGGTGAGTATTTGGTGCACAGGGTTGCTGGAGGAAAGCAGAACTGCCAGGTGGGAATAACCGTGGCTTTTGGTGATCGGTTGCTCATGGCCACATTCCTCCCAGGTGGGATGAAGGAGATCGCGCTGCACACCAACAGGCAGTACCTGCGGGGCCTTGTAGGATGCATCTCCCACCTCACGCTCTCCACGGATTATCACATCTCGCTCGTGGAGGATGCAGCTGATGGGAAGAACATCAACATGTGTGGGACCAAGTGACAAGAGAGGAACCGTGGCGCGGAGAGCCTGTCGTGCACTTGCGTGTGTGACTGAAACCGCGCTGGCCACCACAGTCCTCTACGGCCAGGCTGTGTTCACCATTGGAGCCGAAGGGATGCCCTAAGGAAGGACATTTTCCCTCTTCTTTCCTCTGCTGACCAAAGCAAATGGAACTGACTACTTTGTGTAGGAACCGTCCCTTTTATCCATTAAATGTTTAGTGAATGCTAAAGATTGTGCAGCAGTGAAAATGGCAAAGAACTGTGTGATGTAATGAGTAGTTTAATGACTTTGTTGTGGTCCATAGGTCATTTCTTTTAATATCAAAGAAGGGAGCAGTTTTGAAACACCTGCTTTCATTCCAACCTACAATGATACAAGGATTACACTGTTCAGCACACATATTATCAGCACTGTATCTATGCATTCAAGTACTGGTACCAGAATGAACAGCTCTTCTTAGCACTCGCTGAATTAGCTAAATTATGTTTCATCCTGTGTAAATAATACCCGCAGTAACTGGTTTCCAAATATTGTTGTTTGTTGAGGAGGAAAATTCTTAAAGTCTACTTTTTTATTACAAGCAACAAAATCAATGAATCAATTTTGTAGAAGTAATTTTATACTTGTATATTTTTTATAGCAGCAGCAGATCTGCTTGCATAGTATAACTTTTAACATTTAGGTGTACTATACAATTAGCTTTTTGCACACTTTCCTAAAAATAGCAAAGTGAATCATGGTTTAAATTTGTTATATGGGAGGCTCATGTCTGTATTATACAGTTTTAGTGGAGATATTTGTGAATTATAACCAGTTTTAAATTTGAGTCTTTTTGTTTTGTAAATTTTGACAGTTTAAAATTGTAAATTATGAAGATTTCCTGGCTTAAAAAGATTAAAGATTAGGGGGGAAAAAGAGCAAATCCTTGCTACTTGTGATATTTTAAATCTTTTTTTATGATCAAAATGAGAAAAGGGATGTACAGGATACCTCTGTAGGTCACAAACCTCCTGAAGTAAAATATGTTCTAGGCATCCAACCAACACTTACGCAATTTTGGTTGCCAAACTGTAATTTAGGCAGTCAGAGTGCTGGTGAGACGGGTAGGAAATGAGCCAGAGTTTCAGCAAGTGAACATTTTCTCCTTGTTAACTCTTCGGCTGAAGACCTGGCAGCCCTGACTGTGGTGTCGCTGCCAGTCGGTGTCAGACAGGCTCCATCTAAGCTCTCACGAGCTAAAACAAGGCAGTGTGGCAAAAGCTGCACACATGCAGAGATTGCGGCTGTGTCGACATTGTGCCCGCGATGCTCCCTGTTGCCTTGGAATCAAAACACACAACTGAGGCTGGTCCTGTCCAAAGCCGACTGCAAACAGCTGCAGGATCATGGGAAAAGAGTCATGGATGTGGCTGCCTGATCTCTGCACATGCAAAATAATTCTCAAGAAGAACCCAGCCCTTCTTGTGTGTGTTGAAAGAGAAATGCTAATCAGCCAGGTAAAAGATCTCAGGCTTATTGTAGCCACATTAGCAGTGGCCAAAAACAGCTACTGGGACTTACTAGAGGAGTAGGAAAAAGAAAAAAAGACTCATGGGGGACCGGAGACCTCTGCTCGATAGGGAAGGATACAGAGTGCCTGAACTAAGTGTAAGCAAAGTAAGTGCTCAGGCAGCACCTTGAAAAGGAAGAAGGTAAATGGGATTTTATGCTCTGGGATGCAAAGGAAAAAAGTGCAAAGGGTGGGTTGGGACTCAGCTTTGTGGAGGCTGAAGCTGCGGCAGCCCTGCTGGGGCCCATGGAGAAGGAGACTGAGCACAGGTTGTCTCTCAGCTCTTGGCTCTTGGAGAGTAAAGAGTTACCTTACATATGTGCTGGCACTCTTCCTACGCAGTAGCTACCAGTATGGACCTGACACAGCGTGGCAAGACCTGCTGACCCAGTGCAACCCTGGTCCTTCAGACCGGCCACGCTACCCATGAGGAGGGACAGCGTTATTCCAGAAACAGCATAATTCACTGCTTTGTCACAAATGCTTTTACTTTTTCCATCTGGTTCTTTAAAGTACCCTTTCATTTCTGTCACAGCGTTTGGAAATCTGTTCCAAGGCAAACATCTGGCAGGACAGGTCACTATTTTAAGAGTATTTACTGCGGAATAACAGGCGCTTTGGTACAGGGCGATAGTTCTGCAGACGAAAACTGCTCTTGGAAATCTGTGTGTGGGGGGAGCTTGGGTAGGAAATACCTCTGTTGTTATGTGGAAAGGAAAAGAAACAAACTGCGGCTCCAAAAATGCCTGTTTCCAAAAGTATGTATCACCGCAAGGGAATTCTGGGCAGGCCTCATTGAGCCTGCATCTTCCCATGTCGAGCCCCAGCAGCGGCAGCTGGATGGCGGGCGCTGCGGGGAGCGAGGGTTGCGACGGTGCTGTGGGTTTGGGTTCCTTAAACAAAGAAAAATCCTTTCTGGAGCCTTTTAGAGACAGTCTCAAGCACTTCCAGTGAGCAGAGTGGAAGATCCAAAGCCGCTGTCCCTGCTGTCCCACAGGCAGCATCCTGCTGCTGACATTTCCAACGCACGTGGCGGCCACATGTGGCAGGAAGGACCATGACTCCCAGCAGTGGGTCCCTGCTGGGCTGCAAAGTCTCAAATAATCTCATTAGCAGGAAATAGGTGCCAGAAACACAGACACACTTGACTCTATCTGGAGGCCATTCACCCTGTCAATCCGAGTCAGGGAAGGGGAGCGGGAGGGGGAACGGCGGCTGACAAAGCCCGGGCTCATTTTCGCAAGAACTTTCCTGGGATGACGCTGACGCTTTCGTGTCTCTTTATCAGTCACGGTATTGGGTGGCCATGTGGCACTCTGCTTAGTCCAGACATTCGGCTATAGTCCCACATAAGCTGATAGGGTGGGAAGAGAAGAAGGAGAAAAGCCATTCACTTGCAGTTGGCACTGGCAGTCTGGAAAACTGGATTCGGGTTGCTTTCCGAGGCAGTGATGGCAAGGAGCTCAGCAAAGGGCTGTTGTTTGTCCCAGACAGGACTCAGGGTAGCGGGGCAAGAAAGGCAGCAGCAGTAAAGCTGCAAATACTTGTTCCCTAGCAGTGCTAGCCCTTTCCTACCAAGCCTGCTACGGGTGCAGAGCTGAAGTTTGACAGTGTGTTTCTGAGCAGGTAGGAAGCAGTGAGAAAAACTAGCAGTATTAGAAAATGGCCTTGAAAACGAGCCCTGAAGTCCTAAGACTTCCAACCTCTCTTCTCCAAAACAAATCCCACGTGCTATTGCTCGTTTTTCTGCCTTTGTCCTAAAAGACCTTCTGAGGTTGCAGTTCTTCCCATGGCTCCAGCACACAGGTGGCAGCAGTGCAGCGGAGCAGCTTTGGTTTTGGCCTGGAGGGAGAGCAAAGGACCCACGAGTGCCAGTAAGCACAGGGAGCCGCGGAGCGTTGTTTTTTCCCCTTCTAAAGCGAAATCTTGCCCTGAGCCAGGACACTGCCCGCTGCACTGTTTTTCCTGCAGTTTGAGTCATTGCGTTGCTAAATGTCCATTTTTTTAAATTAGTATTTTTATTATTACTATTTTATCAGAGGCAGTAGTGGGGTTATGGGAAGGGGATGAGGTGGGGTGGTGGACAAAGCAATAAAATAGCTCCTAGAGCTGAGAACATCCTGTGAACCTGGCTCAGCAGGTGGTAGTTCCAAGCTTCCCGAGCCTAAAGGCAGGCACTGCCCTGAGATCTGAATCTCAAGAAAAACAACAGGCTTTGGACAAGGTGCCCACCTGCATCTCCTATCTCAAACCACCACCCTGGTCTTTAGCCTTCAAATCTGTTGACCAAGGGAAAAAAAAAAATATCCAGGTCTGGGCAGAGCAGGGAAGAGTAATTTTAGCCCCTGCAGGTGGGAGAAATCCTTGGGAGTGGCAGCTCCCGCCTGGCCCAGAGGAGCAGCTGGCAGCCCGCAGGCAGAGGGCGGTGCTCGGGGATGGCGGTGCCTCTGCACCCCGGCTCCACAAGAGCGTCGCCGGTCGTGTCCATCTGACAGGAGGGTCACACGGGGCCCCAGAGAGCAGCCTGCGGAGGCCGGTGAGGAGCACAGCCTCCCTTGGCCTCATTGTCCCGATGTCTCTTGATTTGTCTTTGTTTTAACGTAGAACCATTATTCCTTGTTTACTGTGCACAGGACAAAGAGGACTTTGTCTGTTCCTCCTTTTTTTTCAAGCTTTCCCCAGTCTGACTTTCTAAGAAAAAGCAAGGCCACTTCTGCCAATTCTTTCAAGGCCTTCCTTGCAGGTCAGGTTTTCCAGGCCTGCGTGTCATCGGAAGTGTGGAAGAGAACTGCCCCGAATTCCCATTTGGGCAGAAGGGCACAAAACCTGACGTAAGGACAAAGGCAGGACAAATGGGACCATGGATCACAGATACCTGATGGTATCAGGCCAGTCACAAATCAACGGCTTTCCAACCCTCTTACATATTTTGCAGGGGCCATTGTGGTGGCTACGTGGTCATTTTTTTGAGGGTGCCACAGAATTTTCATAGATTTTCTTAGAGACACCAGAGACACAGTGTCCCTTTGCGCAAAGTCCCTTTACAATTTCTGTTTCTTCCATTTTTCCACACTGTGGCTTTGAATCATGATGTAAACAAAGCAGAACGCAAAATTGAAATCACCATATTTAGGTTGTTTTCATTTGAACTGACTTTTTCTTTGACTAAAAGAGAGGTTTTTAAGCACTAATGCTTCATACAGAGGGATTCTCTATCCTTTATTTATGTGTTAAAAATAACTCTTTGCCACAATTCATGCTAGCTCCTAATGCTGCAGCCAGTGACATGCTAGGAGGAGATCGCATTGATAATGCAGGGGAAATACAGAGAAGCAGAACATTAAGGTTAACTTAATCATTCTGACTAACAACTCCCACTTGCCATCCTCATCATGAAAAACTGGGTAGCTCTGAATGATCTTTCACTATTCTGCCTTCAAACACATAATATTTTTATAGCACAATTTATTTTTTAAAAAGATATATAACTACATGAATCCCAGACTACTCTCAGCTCTGTGATTCTTTAATTACTTTGTAAAACTGTCTGCATTGATAGTTCCCAAGTACCTTATAAAATGAGGCCAGATTATGAAATATGTTCAAAATTAACGGTTCCAGTTTACAGCTGGTTTAAGGTACTTCATCTATAGCAGCCGTATTTTGGAAACGAAGAGCATAGGATATTAGCAGTGACCAGGCGTTGCACTGACTTGGAAAAAAAAAGGTAGCCTCAGGGTACATCTTCACAGAAGTGAGGATAAGTGTTTTGTAATCAGCAAGTACACCAAATAGCTGATAAGAAAGCGCAGTTGGGCTATTTCTCACACCTGAGTTTCCCCCAAGAGAACAAGGGATGGCACTTGTTGATGGCAGGGTGAGACACCTTCCTCGTGCTTCTGGTGGCAGAGCTCCCAGCTACTGTTGATTAACTATATAATGGTAGAGCTCAATCAAGCCTAACCAGTCATCATCCCTCATATATCTGGCAGGCATCATCCCTCATATACCTGGCAGGCATCATCCCTCATATACCTGGCTCAGCTGTGGTCCTGAAAAGAAGCCCATGATGTGTATGTTCCTCTAATGCTGAGGTTGTACAACTACATCATTACCACTGGGGAGCAATGTCCAGTTAGCCAGGAGGTGTGTTGAATACTCAACCCAATGGTCTACCTATTTTTTTCAAGGTCAGCTATAGCTGAACAGCTTCTTCAGGAGATACTGCAACCCCACCACCCTTCTACTGATTTTGAATCCTGAGGCCATGGGTCCCTCCAGTGACATGAGCTCTGCCAAAGCAGTGCCAGACTGTGAGAGCAGTTTTGGAATTTCACTTGGGAACAGTTGCAGTCTTTCCTCATTCCCGCAGCTCCAGCTGTTGCTGTCTTTCTAACAGGCTTCTGGGACTGCCTAAAGGACTTTGCCCCCTTGATGCCTCACCTGCCCTACACTGAGTGAAGGTCACAGTTCATTGATATGTTACCAGCTAGCCAGGCTGTGGAGAGCAAGGTTAGGTAAACCACAAAACTCCTTGCTACAGCAAGCATTGTGCCATAAATTGTCTCAACAGTAGGGTGTTTTAGCCACCGTAGAAAGCTGGTCCTCTTGTTTGTGCCAGAATTCATTGAGGATGTGTCCTGCATCACCCAAATTGACCTCATTGCGTGCAACTTGGCCCTGCTTCTTCTTGCTGCTACATACATCACCCTGTAGCAAGAGAGAACAGTGCCCCATGCTGAGCCCCGTTGCTCATCTCAGAAGGCTTCAGCCCAAGCCTGCAGGGAAGCTGCATTACAAAACCACAGCACCCGCTCAACAGGAGCCAAGCACAACTAGCCCTCTTCCACCAGATGGGATCCAGTAAATCACGTATCCGCTACGAAATGATGCGCAAAGGAGCAGCTGTTCAGAGATTATTCAAGTTACTACTAGTTCTGCAGATCAAGAAGCCAAGGCCGTGCATGCCAGATTTTGTGGTTATTTACTCTGGCACTAAGTTAAAATAATTCAGTTTATACTGGAGCAGGAGAAGAATTTAACTCTTCTTTAAAAACCAAACATGCAAGCAAGGAATATTGAAACATATAACAGTGTAAGAAAATATATTTATTAAATTCCATAGCAATACTATGGCAAAATTGTTAAATACATGCGTATTTGTAGACACATATAAGCAATACATCAGGAGTTACAACAGCCAAGCAAACTAGGTTTTAAAAGTATGCGAAGTTGGTATCTTAATGTTAGTTTAGTTTTACATGTCACTTGCCATACAGGAATATTATTTCCCCAACATAATTCCACACTTCCTTTTTCAAGCATGCATTTGTCTAATTGCTTAGCTAATAAATTTGCTTGCTGATACATTTTGTTGAATCAGTATTTTACTTGATATGCTACAACTTCATTAAAGTGCTTTGTGATCATTTTCCTTAACTTATGAAAGAAATGTCTTTTCCAACAATGGATTTGGTAGCTGGACAGCTTCATATTGTTCAGCAACAGAAGTATGAAAATGGCTGATTAGATTTAGTGTATTAGGATGGCTATTTTGTCAGTTTGATTTACTGTTTATTCTCAGAACCAATTTGTGTAACAACCATTGCAAACGGGCAAACAATACTTCCACCAGTATTGAACAAAAGTCCATTAAATTTTTGTAAAAACAGAACATAAAACATCTCTAAACAAATCATTTTTACACCGTAAAAAATATGGTATAAAAAGTGAGAGCTAAAAAAAAATTGAACCTGTTCACAGTATATATTTTGCAAGTTACAGCATTTCAGTACAACGCAATTTTTTCCAGGTGACCTGTATGATTCCACCAGCTCCACTCCTTTATGCATCACAACAGGATCAAAGACTAAATTGCTCTGATGTTTGAGTGGGATTTCAGATGAGGGTCAGCTACCTTATTTTTACTGTTCCCTCCTTTATGAGCTTTTCCAACACACTATGAAACATAAAATACTGTTCAACTTAAGCCAGTCAAATCACACACAGGACAACCTGTCAAGGCAAAGTTCTAAAATTTTTATTTTTTTATCATTTTAGTACTTAAAAGTGAGAGCTCTCACCAATTTCTATTTATTTTGCCCTGTTTAAGCTATTTATTTTTCCAGTTTTTCATCAGCCTGAATAGCCAAAGAAAGAATATTTCACTTCCATTTACTTTCTAGATAAGCTTTACTCTCTGGATACCGTATTTTGCACCAGCTCCGTTGCACAGGCACTGAAACTTGTGTCAACTTGCCCCTCCTGCAAGTCCTGCTCATGTTGCCATCGGAGCCTGCTCCCAAGCACCTGGCTGTCATTCCAGCTCCCCATCCAAAGGCAGAGCCGCTCTTCTGCAAAATGAAAGGCCTCTCCACAGGCTTTTTTATTTTGGTGCAAAAGTGAAAGAAATTAATAGACATTCTTGTGGGGAAAAAGTATTGTTATGCACTCTGGGACAACTTGTAAAGTTACAGAAAAGCCTGCCAATATCATCTGAGATTTGTTTGTATAACATGCAAAAAGGAAATAAACACTGGCTATCTTAGAAACACTGGGGGAAATCCAGAGTTATATAAAAGGGGGCAGAGGGAAATCAACTTGTTATTGAAGAAACTGTTTTCCAGCTTTTAGGAAGAGAGCTAAAAACTTACGACTGGCCTAAGAATGAGGATATGAGTCTTTTAAATGCTCCAACATTTCTGAATCTGTGTCTGGCATTCTGAGGTCTGGGACTGTGTTTCCATGTTTGCTCTGGAGAAGTCAAAGAGAAAGCCAACAGCAAAGCCCCAGAACTGCCAACAACATCTCTAAACATTAATCACACAAGTGCTAGTTAATGCACAACAGCACAAGCGTCAGTGGAGCCTGTTGGGAGGAGTGCGAGTGACAGCTTTTTCCTTGTCACCTCAGTAGGCTCAAGTGCACTCAAGTACGGGCATCTCAAAAGACTGGTCTGAGAGCTGCAAGTCAACTTCTGCAAGACCCACCTAGGCACATACGGATGTAAGCACATATTCACATAAGGAGTTAGGCCCTTTCGTAGTGTTAAAAATATTAGTGCCATTTGAACTGAAGACTTCATCAATGTCCATGGTGGCACAGAGGATGCTATTTACATGGGAAACTTTTAATAAATTTATGGTACACAGAGCCTTGTTAGTAATTGGTTCATCAAATATTACTCACATTATTTTTTTGTATTTCAAAATCTTTTACTATATTTCCATCTACTTACAGGTGCAAATATTTTATTTACAATGAAATAAACTCTAAAAATAGAGCACACCATTTCTCATTTAATAGTGATTTCCAAACAATTTATACCTCCAATGTATCCAGTTGCCCTAATTTCTGCTGTTATTCTCGACAAGCAATTTTCATGTTCAGCTGAGTATCACATGTAAGGGCAACATCACAGGGGAGCCCACAGCCCTAAGCTCCAATTTCACCGTTTTGAACTTAAACACACACACACACAAAATAAAAAAGGCTTGAAGGTGCCTCTTCAGAGCAGCCTAAACCTCTGGTTCAGCAGGAATTCTCTGCTTTCATGTTTCCAGCAGAGAAAAGCTCTGGTCCCCCACATAAAGCAAAGATTTGCCACGCTACATTTGCCAAGTGTGCCTTGACGGACAACACAGCTCCTGGCTCCCTTTGGACATGGTTCACCTATGAAAATAGGAACTACGAATAATAAAGGCAGCTATGGCAGGAAAAGGCAGTCACTAGGTCCTAAGTTTGCACATGCAGCTATCACATAGCAGGGGAGATAATACACTGCCTGCCTGGAACATTAGCTTACTCTTTTTGATGATATATTAACTAGTAGTTGTGAGGTATATCGCATTCGTATCCACAATATCCACAACCCAGTATTCAATATACAATCCAAGACCCCAGAACCCATCATCTGTCAGTTGGGTGAAACAAGAACACAGTGAACAGGAGAGCGCACACTATTACATCCAAAGTGACTGAAGCTCCATGCATGAAGTGAGCAGTTTAAGAATCCATTTAAAAAACCCCAAACCCAACTGTCACATATGACAGGCATGGCTCAAAAATAAAAAGCAGCAGCCCCGAAGATTTGCTTCAGGAAGTCATTGCTTTTGACATCCTGTGTGTGCAAACACTGATCAAACACTGAGTTAAGAGTAATGGTAGTTTTGGACACAATCGTTTTTGTTTGCATCCCTTCTATAAATTGTTTCTTTTTAAACCAGAACTTTCAATACTTTCAAAAAATAACCCAAACCACAAAAGAACTAAAACAACAAAAAATATTTAATACAGAACTAAGATCTTGCAAAAGAGATGGTTAAGAAACGTAGGATTTTTTTTTTTCCCCACAAACGAGGGGAAGGAGTTCTGCCTGTATCTAATTTGATGCAAGAGGATCACTGGGACCTCTGAAGACACCACCAGTTCAGGGGGTCTGATCCCCTTTGAAGCCCAGTTGATCATCAATACATTTGGAGGTTAAACAGCACCATGCTTTGAAAGCAAATTTGGTTGCTTCTCAGTCTACCCATTCTTTCAGATGCTTCGCTGATGTTTAACAAATCATTTGGCTCAGAATGCAAGGCTGTCCCCTGACAATCCCCATCACCCAATTCCTGCTCTTCCAGGCACTGAGGAATGTCTCTGCATGGGCACTAAGTTAGCGCACATACTCTGCATAGTCCCACCACTCTGCTCCTATTTGGATTCGCTGCCAAAGACTTAAGATAGGCATTTGAATGAGTCTCCATGTGAGCTTTCAGTTGCTCCAGTGAAAACTGTTATCCATAAAATGTTTGGGGTTTTGTAAGCCATTACTTTTGAAGGGATTCTTCCATTTTGCAGACTTGGAGTCAATTAAAATTGGTAATCAAAGATAAAAAATGTCATGGATAATTAGATGAGAGCGCTTTGATGATGCTGTTGACAGACCCTATATTTGGGGAACTTTTCACTAGCGTATTACTAAGAAATCAACCAATTAAAAATATTGTTGTCATTGCTAAAAAGGAAAGGCAGCACAGAGGAAATCCCAAGCACACGGTGATCCTCTGCAGAAACACTGCAGAGGGTGTTAGTCTACTCCTCTTGCTCTGCAGTTGCCTTGGGCCCAGGTATGCTGAATTAAAAACTGCCAGGAGGCTCAAACTTCAGTATGATTTTGCTTCTTGCAGTAGAGGTGTAAGAAAGCACAGTTATTCCTCAAAAATCAGCTTTTCTAACATAATTTTTTTTTTCTTCATTTGGATCATCATACACGAAGTGATTGCTCCTCTGTACTGAAAAACTGCGCCATAAGACAAGGAAAACCAAACACACAGGCAACATCCCATCACACACACTCCCCAGGCATTGTGTCTCTGTTGTCATCTTCTTCCAATAAAAACAGATGGCAGCACAATCTAAAATTCACCTTGGGTGCTAAATACATTTAACCAGTTCTGCAACAGTGAAAAGAAATCTGCTGTCCGGGAGGTATTACGAGCTTCGGCATGGAAGGAACAGGGCTTTCCTCCTTGGATTTAGCCACCTCCCAGCCATCAAGCATAAAGGAGCAGAACTACCTACTTTTACGTATTAATTTAGTGTTCTGTGTAAGTAATAATTAGGCATGAAACCTTTCCTTGCAGTCATGTCTGATAATGGATGGATTCCAGCTATTCTCAGTGTCTGCCTGTCTTTTCACTTGCATCTCTCTTTATTCCAAAATTCATCCTCGCATAAGAGTGAATCTTATTCTCTTCTTTTAGACAGACCTTGTATTTTCTAAGGTCTGCAAATAGATCTATTTTTACAGTTTTCACTCTTCCAGAAGCTGCACACAGGCAGTTAGGACTGATGAGGATTTCGATTCTATTTACTTTTTTTGACTTTTTGTGAGTTTTGAAATCTCCCTATTCCTTCTATGGAGATGGCAAAAACACAATGCTTGGATTTATTTTCACAGCCAGATCATTTGGATTTGTGGACCACATGTCTACCAGGTTAGCAATCTTCCTGGTCCTTCACAGTCCTTCAGAACTTACAGCTTTGCAAATTCAGCCTCCTTTTTCTTTAGAAATCCATTCCTTCAACTTATTAATTTAAAAAGTCACAAACTAGTTTCAGAGCTCAAAATCTAAAACAAAACCAAAAATTTGGTTAGGACATTAGAGAGACCCTCTCTGATCAAGTGCCTTAACATACAACCTCTCGCAATTGTGTTTGACACTAGGGAACAGGTAAATTAAAAAGCACTTTCTTATGTAAGCTATGTGCGTGACAGAGCTGAAGTTTGCACAGTGAAGTGTTACAATCAGAGCTGCCTGAAGGTGTACACGTGAAAACAAATTTTTCAAAGATGATTGTTTTGAACATTTCTTTAAGCACACAAATTTACATCATCTGAGCTATCTTTGCATCACATGTCTGGTAAAGGAGAGGTAGCATTAGCGGCACCAAAACCTCCTTGGGTTTCTTCCTATCAGCAGAAAAATCCCATTTAGTACTCCTAGGCAGGATTTGTTGGGTAGATACTGTGAAGGAGAGCCAGGCAGCAAGTGGCAAAGCTAATATAGTGAAGATAATCCAAGGAGCAATTTGTTCTAAAAGAGCTAATATTACTGTCTCTAATTCTGAGTGCCAAACGGCTTGGTCAGCTGATATGAGTAGATGTAGTTTTCCCCATGGTTTACATTGGTGTATAGTATAACCAAAGTCTGATGAAGACCAGGAAAAAGGAATATTGTACCACTTCGAGACAAGAGATCTGGAGTTGAAGCTATAAAAATACAAAATGCATTAGTGCAATTCATAGGAAACATTTACTCCTTAATCAAATGATAGAAAAAAATATAGAGCATTCCAACAATAAAAAAAAAAAAAAGTTGTCAACTTGACATAGATCTCATTGAGGTTTAAATCAGTGTTACACTTTTTTTTTCCCCATGTTTGTACCCCTGAGTCAAACATTGAATAAACATTGTACAGTAGGTACAGAAACTAGTGTCTAGTTAAAAAGCAACAGATATGAATAGCCATTGCTTAAGAAGTGTGAAACAGTGACAATACTCGTCCACATGAGAGAAGAAGATAGCTCTTTAAATGTTCTTAATTTCTGACTAGGTGAAAGATCTCAAGATTTTCCAACCGTGCTGTTTCTATGTGTTAAGGCTGTTTCTATGTGTTAAGGCTGAAATTTGTGATAAATTAAACTTTCTGTTTGTAATCCTGTTTGGGCTACATCTTTTGAGTATGCACAGTTGAGAACAAGAACAACTACAACAAAGCAAAGCAAACTTTCTAAGTTATAAGTTGTATGAGACCATATTAATCTTGGAACACTATGTGAAGGTAGGCAGAGTTCTTTGTGATTATCAGGAGACCTTAACTCAATACCCCTTACATCCAATATATTTTACTAGAATAATAATGAAATGGCTATAACTTTGGCCTTTTAGTCTGTCTTAAAATGGAACATTAACACTTTCACTAACTTAAACATGGTAACATTCAGCTCACTTGAACCTCTGCTGACTGTGTCCAAGAATAATTTGAGCCTTTTGCACTTTTCTTCCTCCTTTCTTTACCATATCAGGAATAAGAGCTTATTTAGAAGGCAGGTTCAGGTGCGATGAGGACCCACTGTTAATCATTTGGTTTGTTCTGAAAAAAGTGTGTAAAGGACCACCCTGTGTTAGTGGGTTTGGGAGAGTCCTCATCATCCCTTGGGGGGATCAAAAACTGTCGGGAATTAATGGAGCACGGGCTACCAAAAGATGCATTTTCATTGTTGCTTTCAACTGATCCAGGCGAGTCTGGAGTGTCCATGTTCCAGGCATTAGTGTTTGCTTGAGGTCTGTAACCTGCAGTTTCATCTGATTCTTCCTCTGTAGCTGAGCGAGACTCTATTTTCAGAGCACTGATAGGCAGCTGCATTTGTGGCTTGTAGCCTGCTGTAGTCACGAAGTCTATTTCTGGCTCCTCCTCTGCTTTAATTTGAGGCTGATACATTGACTGGATATCAATGTAAACCACCTGAGATGACCCCACAGGTTCATCCATAGGGGGATTTGATATCTCCTCCTCAACAATAGAGGGGCAATAGGACACTACTACGTGGTTTTCATTTTCTGAGTCAGAGCCATCTTCAGGCACGGTGTCTGCGGCTGGGGACATCATCTCTGTGTCTTCTATCTTAGGAGCAGCAGACTGTGTTTCCACCACTTCAACACTATTGGGGGTGCAGGGGTTCATTTCCAGTGTTTTAAGTGTCTTATTCCCCTGAAATAAGAAAAAGGGGAAAAGGGAGAGACTAAGCAAAATGACCACGAAATCCTGAAAGCAACAGCCTACCTGAATTAAAGCAGTGTGTTGGCTTGCGCCTTTGCCCTAATTTCATTACTACTAATACAATACAAAAAAGTGATTTAATTCTCAGTCTCACAAATATTCACACATTCCTGTTAACACAGAAGTATTCCAGTTAATTTAAAGAGAGTCCAGCTTTTGCAGGAAGTGCTTCAGAACTGCTTCTCCAAATCTCTGCTTTGCATAAGCCACCTCAGAAATTTACTTAAATGTTAGCCTTAGGTCAAGCTGTTAAGTGCACCAGAAAGTTGGGAACATGACACACACACTTCTCCCCGCTTTCTGTGAGGAAGATGATAACTATATCAGGAACTTATCCTGTCTACCGAGATGTGCTGTTAGCGTGAGACAACAGAACTGCAGCAGTGCTTTCCTTATTCAAGCTTTTCAAATAACCACATTAACAACACGATAGCTCCAGATACTGTCTGACTGCAGTAACTCAGCAGCTTGGGCTGTTCTCCCCTCCCACAGAGTTAATTTACAAGTGGAGCAGACGACTCAAAGTTTGCAAAAGACTCTTCTAGTCACAAAAGCTTTTAGAAGTTTAAAATACCAGCTTTAAAAGGAGGCTTACTTCGCAGATGTTCTTCTGAAACTGCAGCGCTTTGCTGTTCTCAGGATTTGGGATCTCAGGATAAAATGTTTCTTTAATCCTTTAAAGAAGAAAGAAAGAACTTTTAAAAGTTACCAGGCCTAGAAATAGATTGACAATACAATAAAGGAACTGGGACATTTCCCTTTAATTCAGAATACTCAAGACATCTGGCATAAAGCTTTACTGTGTTACATTTCAACAGTTCACTTAATGGAAAAAACAGCAAACATTTTCTTTTTATTTTTAACTTGGGAACTTGAAATGCCATGTTTACAAAAAGTTGAAGATCAAATATCTACCTGGCTCTTTGTGGACAGGTCACAAAATACAAAATATCACCAGCCTATTTACATTGGGCACTATTTATAGACAATGCTCCCTGGGAGACAGGCTCCCGCAACCCTTTTTTTTTGCATTCCTAACCAGGTCCAAGTTCTTTTCAGCGTCCCTTCAACTCAGCTCCCTCCTCACATTCTACAATCTGTTTTTGCCACCTGCTCCTAAGCAAAGGCCTGTAAACCCCACTGACATCTTTGGGTATTTGGAGAAAACAAACTAATGCAAATCACAGAAGACTCCAGCCCTGAAGCAAACGCATCCGGGAGAAGATCATAACCGAAGGCAGGCATTTACCATTCCCTCTTTCTGTAGCAAAAGATGCTGGCCACTACTCCAAGCATAACAACCACTGCCACTGGGATGAGTATTGCAATGATTAATCCCACAGCTGGAGGGGAGAAAAGGAAAAACAGTAAAGACATACCCCACATTACCAGTAAGGTTTATAGCTTTTGCATCATTCCCACAGACCAAAGACCATTTAATTTAACATGAAAGTCATTTAACAGTGACCCATACCACATACTTTCCCTTCAATAGGAGGGGAAGAAGTCTATCAGTAAGGGGATTACTTCAAGGATAGCTGCAGAAATCAACAGATATTTCTCTCCAGTTGCATAACTGAGAAGAGGTTTGTGTGCAGTACAATAAGGATTGCCATGCAAGGTCTGTTCTCAGGAAGCACCAGAATCACCCTTTCAGGTTACTTGAGCAGGCCAAATCTCTGGTAATGGCTCTGCACTGCCTTTTATCTATTTTACAATGCTTCTAATGTCCAAGTTTTAACAACAGTAGGAACACATTGGAGAAAGTTTGTTTTTTCATATTTTTTCATTTCACCCTGATGTTTATTCTTCCCTCCACATGAAATATTTTTAAAAATTTTTCTCATCCCCCAAAGCTGATCTCTTTCTGTAACTGTCTTTCTGGGTTTGCTTCTGCCATGGGATTGATAAAGCCGAAATCAAAGCACAGAGGCATCTGTTTATAATTCTGAAACTGGTAAATATTTCCATAACGCATTTCTTCCCACCATTTATTAGCAGATATTCATCATGGGAAACTTGACAAAAACAACTAGCTGTTTGAAAAAGCTGGGACTCCACCATGTCTAGGAGCAGACTGAGAGTTCTTTTTCTTGCATACATTTCCATGAACTACATGGTAGCTATATCAGGAATGTTTTCTTACAACAATTTTTATGTCTAAAAATAAATAACTATCTGAAATTAAAAAGTAGTCTGTAAACCCACACTACTTGCAGGGACCAAACAAAATAATCTCAGCTTTATATAAATTGTACAGCCCCTGTGCTAAAGAATATTAATAAATAGGGATATCCAACTTACAATCCTCCTTTGTCACCACATAGAGGCTATTTGCAGGGCTCATCCCACCAGCAGTGTAGGCTTGTAGGTCCAGCTGGTAGCTTGTTTTGCCTTGAAGATCAAGTATTCTCAAAGACTTCTTTGTTAGGTCAGTAATATTCTTAACTTTAAGTTCTGGATTCCCTGTTTGTTTGTGAGGAGTAAGAAAATAAAACCTTGTAAGAAGGAATTCTCAGTCTTGACATAAGCAAAAATTCCTTAAAGTCAGCATATTAAGCCTGCAGAATAGCCTTTGGAAAAGAAAGAAATGGAGAATCCCAAGAATGTGGTTTAGCTGCACAGCAGCAAACAATATAGTGCATGTGTTGCCGTCACAGGCTGTTTTTTAACGCAGGTTTGCCTGCGATGTTAGTGAACTTGGGTTCCCTTCTGTACAGACATGTCCTTGCAGGATAGGGATGGAAGGATACACCTGATTAAATATAGCTTACCCCTAACGCAGCTGGTGTGTCTGTACGCTGGGCAGTGTGTCACACCGTCACTTGGCCACCGCACAGCCACATGGCCTCAGTGAGTCACTGCTTTCTCTGACTCTCTGACTTTTGCCTCATATTAAAGAATAACTGTGCTGCCAATGCAAAGAAGCTGATCTTCCAAATGCCTTTGCCACATATCAGGCACTAATCTTGTCACTGAGTAATGCAACTGAACTATAATTAAAACTTTGATTTTTTTTTTAACTGAAATTTAAGCATTAGAGAATAAAAAACACTTGAATGAGGAAGTTACAAACTACAGATTTCACTTACCTGATTCTGAAAGCCTAGGCTTTAAAGCATCTTTTTCACCTTTTGCAAAGGAAAGCCGATATCCCTCTAGAAACCCCTGGCAATCCTCAATAGGAATGTCTTCCCATTTTACCAATATAGAATCTGAAGACGTTTCTTCTACAGTAAAATTTGGTGCACGTTTTGGAGCTGCAGAGAATTATTAAGGAGAAAGGTAGTAAGAAAGCACACTACCATTAAATGCTGAATAATATATAACAATAATAGAATATATATAGGGAATAATACAATAATAAGTGTTGAAACAATTTTATTTCAGGCTAGTATGTTTGGCTCTTTCCTGAATACACTTCTCTCACTCTCAAGGACATGTAAAAGAACAGAGCAGGTGATCCTACAAAGTGATCAGTATATCTGGCTCCTTATCAGCAAATGCTGCAATATTCTCTACCAACAGAAGTTGAATGAAAAAATTTCCTCAAACAGCCTTCTTGCTGACACGTATGCAATATGCCCCTCTTCCTGCAACAAACCCAGGAAGTTTGCATAAACATTCAGAGCATGCAAGCTGAAGTGTTTAGTTTTCTTAAAGCTTTAATTCCATGACTACATTGCTTGCATTTAAATTAAACAAAGCTCACATTCCTATCAAGGAAATCTCTGTTTAAAAGAATTAGTTCTTAGCAGGCACTGCACATCCTTATTCCAATATCTAGACTCCACTGAAAATACCACATCAGATACTTTGTACGGTCACATAACAGGACATGGACTGACATTTATCACTAATCTGTGCCTATCTACCAAAGCTGAACTCATGTTTAAGAATGCATCTATTTTTTTGTCTTCATGGCTATTTGTCCAAGGTAATTATGAAGTTTTAGAATATATCTTTGCTCTTCAGCAAAGTGAGTAAATTTTTCAATTCTTAATAAGCTCCTTTTCAAGTATGGATTTTCTACTTCACTCCCAAATTCTGTAGTCTTTTATCTCAGCAGTTTCCAATTCTGTTAAGAAACCATTGGAAAAACTTTCTTCCAAGAAACCTTCTTCCAAGTTTTTGATAAAAGTGTCCAAATCTCATCTTCAGTCCTAACACTGAAATAAACATGGATATGTCCATGGGCTCAGACTATGTGATCAGCTTCCTCTTCCAAGCAAATTATTCCACAAAACCAAGTTAAACTCCAAAGCAAAATAGTCTAAGTGCAGCATTTAACTGCTAACATCGTGGACATCTCTTAGATATCCTGAGCTCCCATGCTCAGAAGTTTACTTCAACTTGACAAACCAAGGAAAGTTCCCTGCCCTCCTGGGGAAGCGACCCCATCCCGGCAGTTCAGGCTATTCCTGTGCCTCCGGCTCTGCAGCGACGTTGTCACGGGGAGCGTCTGCTCACGCTGTGCCACAGGCAAGCGGGAGGACACCGGGATGCTGAGAACTGAGAACAGCTGCTCTCGTGTAACCACAAGCTGCACGGCCTGAACTGCAAATGTGCTGCTGGTGACACCTGAGAAACTAAAAGATTACTGGCTCTAAGAAGAGAATTATATTGCAGCTGCATGTGAAGATCTTGTGGCAGTCACTGGTACTATTCTGTTCTCAATCTTCTAGTAACATTGAATAGGCACAGTTACAAATTCTACTTTGTAATGACTCTGAACAAAGTACACTTACGCAGCTCTTTCATGTACCCAGTTATGTTCTTCAGTAACTGATATCCGCTGGATTTGCAGCCGTATAGTGAAAAGTTGTATCGCACACCAGGTCTAAACAGCGCTACAACAGAAAATTACTGTGAAGATTTGGCTTGGGAAGAATAATGCTTTTAGCTTTCAGATGATGCACACATTTAAGTACATATTCAAAAAAAATCATTAAATCTGAGACCACAGTGTTAGGTATCGATGTTATCCTCATTTGTAATTCCTATAAAAGCTATGCCATCAAACACAGTTTAGAAGCAGTAGGGAAAAAAAAGAAAAAAAAAGAAAAAAAAAAAAGAAATGTAGCTCTTAGAGCAATTTCACTTCTAAACAAATAGAATGGAAAACAATCTACTGGAATTGCATTAAATTGCTCTTTCCATGAGGAACCACAAACTGAAGTTACGGAAACAGTCCCTTCTGTTGTCTCCTACAGTACCTACACAGATCCTGCTTACTCAGAAATACAAAATTTATCCTTAAAACACACAGACCTATTACAGAAACAGGATCTCTCAAAAGTAATACTGAATCACTCCAACAATGAAGTCCAGGTCTGAACTCTGACGCATAAAACTGATATGCATCAAATTGACCCTCTGTCCGTTTTTTCCCCTTAAGCAAGATGCCACTGTGCCCCAGTGGGGCAGTCAAGAGGGTTTCTGCAAGAGCTCAGGTCCAGCTTCAAAGATTCTCCTGGCAGGACTTGGCACAGGGCTGGTTTGAGCCCTAGCAGCCTGGTAGCGCCTACAATCTGCCGCAAGAAATGTCCCAGCAAAGAGCTCAGGAGGAGATCAGTGCATCCCAGGACAAACCCCGTATTGTCTGCGTAGGACAAGCAAGCTAGAGCCAATGCAAACAAACCCAACATGGACAAAGTGCTGTAGCTACATTATGAACCACACTATTGGTCGAAATCCCCATGTACACAGCTCTAAACTGTTTTCTCTCATGGAGACTTCAAATACTAATCTCTCCTAAAAAGCAAACAAATATTCTTTACAGGAAGCAGCAAAAAATCCAGCATCTTTCTTGAGCGCTCTCTTTCCTCTTCTGTTCCTACTAGTCCCACCACAGCTGAGTTTCATTTCCTTGATCTGCCCACCAGCATCTAGAGACCTGGAATGTGCCCTGTTCCAGGAAATTTCAATTGCTGACAGCAAGCCAACACATCGAGGTCACACTTAAAAATATCTGCCTCATGTACAAACAACAGATAAGTTTCCCCTCTGTCCCAAGCAGCACAGTTTACGTTTAGCATCTGAATAAAATTCAAAACTCTAGATTAACCATTATGCATTAGGAAGTTTTAGGAAGTTTAGGGCTGAATGAGGGAGCGTTTAGGTGCAGCTAGAAAAGATCATTTCAAAATAGTTAATAAAATAGGATGATGACAGTTAAACCAAGACTGAATATTTGGATTCGGAAGAGAAGCATGAGAAATCAAAATAAACACAACACCAAGAAGAGGTTCATTTATATATACAAGCACACAACAACACAACAACCTTTCATCTATAGTATTGGAAATGTTCTCTTTTCACTTACTATTCAACCTCTGAAGCAGAAAGATTCATAAAAACTTTCATTTCTGACTTACCAGATTTTATCACTGCATCTGTTGTGTTCGAAGGAAATTTCTGCCAGTCCACGCTACAGGGCTCAGCTCCAGATGAATGACACCATTTTACGATGTAGCCACAGGTCACATTGGGGTAAGAATTCCAAGAAATATAAATTCCATTCCCCAGTGCAACGGCGCGCTCTGTTCTGACATAGTCTGTGACAAAAATGACACAGAAACCCATCAGCAAGCAGACGGGAAAGCCCCCCGGGCACGGCACGCAGCCGCTGCAGACCACGGTCACTCCCAAGAAAGTGGCGCGCGCCGCCGGTGCCGCGACACCCGACGCGCTGCATTCGGCTCTGCTTTCTGGAGTGCCGGAGATCAGACACAGCCTGCGGCAAATCCCGCAGCCAGGCTGGAGCAGGAGGACAAGAAGTGCTGCAGCGCAGGCCCGGCTAAGAAAGCACATTTTCAAGGTGAGCATTTACAGCAGATGTCACGTTCAAATCTGACTTGACCCTAATTTGGCAGGAGCCTCCAGCTACAAATTCCTTCTGTCATTCCATCTACAGGTTTGCTGTGCATTTCTTTCAAAGTCTCTCTTACCCGACCACAGACAATTTTTCACCAAGAATCTACAGCAAAAGACAAGTGTCCCCAGTGAACTTCGTGGAGACTGCAGAACACCAAAGGTAAATTAAAAAAAACAAAAACAAAAAAAAAGAAAAAAACTCTTGTCTTCTTTTGCCTTCTTTTTTTTTCCCTGTTATTAAAGTTTTAGCTGCCCTTGAACTCACGAGACTGGAGACTGACATCTCATTCCAGCAGTTTCCCTCTATGGAGCCTGTCAGGAGGGGTCCTGCAGAGCTCACGGATGTTTTCCAAAGGCCACGACAACAGCTGTGGGCCTCATGACAGAGCTTCAAAAACAACCTCAGGGTTTCAGTTTTTCTTTTCCAATGTTCTCATTTATGGCCCCCTATGGAGTCAATTGTTTCATGTCATTAAAGCTCTACACCATGGGGGGCTGAAGGGAAAGGGCAATTTTTTAAGAGCCAGTGTTGTGAAAACTTGATTCTCACAGCCATGCTGTGAATATTGAAGGACTGAACATTTCTAAACATTGCTAATATATACTGAAGTATTTAGCCTTATCTAAGCCTTTTTCTCATTTGTTCATAGCAAGAAATGCAGATATAGCTTAACAAAGAGAAGTCAAACTTCAAAGGTACTTCAATACTTTTCCCCTTGCAAAGTGAAACCACATTTCTGTGATGGTGAGAACATACGTGAAGAGAGTATCATTATTTCTAATGAAATTGCTTCAGCTTTTCTATTTACAGAAAAGACTTCATGGACAGTGAGCACATATCCTCTAAAAATGTTTAAGTTAGCCACACTGAATATTATTTCTTGAGCCAGAAGACAGGAGATTCACCCTGGACACTAATGAGCAGTGTTCTGTATTCTGCTGTTTTTAGTGTATTTCTGCTACTTGCAGCAGCCCAGTACTACCTACTGTAAAAAGGGAGCAAGTGACAGGCAGATTACACGTGCTCAGCTCCCTACAGAGCACTTTTCAGAGACAGTGACAGAAGAATTAAGGCAGAGTACCCTCTGCCTGTGTTCATTTTCCATGAAGCCTCATCAGTAGATCTCAATATTCAGAGCCACAGCTTTCCTACGGACCTAAAAAGTACTTGTGTACACAGGAAGCAGCCAAGAGACTGTTTGGGTACAAATGTCATGCAATTCACTGAATGAGTCACATTTCATGTCTCCAGTTAGTGACTCATGTAATTCCTATACTACTTGGGAGAAAAAGTCTTCTAGAGCACAAGTTGGGTAACACCAAGGGGATCCTCAGACTTCCGAGAGCTCTTTCCAAGTGAAAGCTGCAAATGATTTGCAAGCTCCAGCTACCATCGTCTGTCCCGCACCACAAACCTGCAGCAGGGAGACTTCCACCACTCCCAAAATCTAGTTCTCTTTTTGCTCTAGAAGACCCATAAAAACATTTTCATGAAAATCATTTTCTGTCTTAGCTACATCACTTCACAGATGTCCACAGCAAGAGTGAGATTTGGGACTTAATTCAGAAGCTAAGTCCACTTTCTTTCCAAAACCCAGCTTCCAACACAAGGACGCAAATGCTTTTCCAACTAGCCTGAACAAAATTTATATAATATAAATAATACAGAGAGCTCAGAATTACTGATCTGACAATTTCCCACCTAAGAAACCAGCAACATGCTCTCACATATTTTGATTCTCTGTAGCATGCGCAGCATTTCAGCATCTCAACGAGAACACACAGAAACAAATTGAGTTCCCTAATTGTCAGAGACCAATCAGTGTCAATGAGTTAGTTTCACCCTTGTTGCTCGTGGGAAGTCTCTAGAAAAAAGCAAGATAGCTGCAGACACTGCACTCCATCAGCTTGGTGAGACATTGCACCAAAGTGAAGCAGCACATGTAGATTTGGATGGCATGAAACCCTCCAAACCAAAGCAAACAAAGCACTCCATCACCTTATGTTTCAACAAACAAGCTTGTTTGCCCAGACACTCTCTGAGCTGAGATGGTGCTTAGACGTCTGCCGTGAGCACTCACCACTGGGCAGTTCCACGCTCGTTATCTTCGTAGGGGGGGACGAGCCTGCGTGGTTTTTGGCTACAACGCTAATTACGCAATCGTTTTTTCCAAGCTTTATCTCAGTACTGTGTGATGGTTCGGTGACTTCTTTATGCTCCAGCGGCGTATCCAGCAGGTAGCATGACACTTCATGAGACACTATTTTTCCATTGGCTTCAGAAAGCGACAAGGGCTATGAAGCAGTCAAAAAGTGCATAAAAACAAAATGGAAACAAAGCATAGGGAGACATAGGATTATATGAATGTAATGCATCAGACTGGCAGGTAAAAAATACAGCTACTCGGATGTGATTTTAGGAATTAATATCCTAATTTTGTTTTTTTTGTTGTTGTTGTTGTTTTTTTTTTTAAACCGGGGGCATGTTAAAAATTTAATTCTTCACATGAAATTCTTCTCAGATCTGCAAAACTTCTTTTTAAATATAGAACTTACATAATATTCTCATTTGGGGAAAAATACTTGTCTTAAGAAATGATTTTAAAAAGTTCAGAAATGTAATCTTATTTACTGGACGTAAAGTTTGCACATTTATAAATATGTAAAGAATATTATTGTGCTCGATTGGATTATATAATGTTTTAAAACTTTAAGTTCCTATCTACCTTCCAGAAGATTTTTAGACTTTTTCCAGAAGGACTTCTCTCTCTCCAGACATCTGGTCCCCTTGCAGGCGCTGAGGAAAAAATTATTTTCATGAGTTGCATAACAGACAATTTAACATCTAACAAACAAAATGACAGCTTCCCTTCCTGTCACTTTTAAAATATATGGCTTCACAAGTTCAACATTTTGTCACCAAACTAAACAGACGTACGGGCTTCCAGCGTTGTGTATTCCTCTGCCCTGCTCCAGTCACTCCATCTCCAGAAGTGCTCAGCAGCTGAGCAGCGCACCTTTAACTGGTATTTGGTATATGGGTGCAAGGAATTCAGCTGAGCTGTGTAAGTTGAGAATTTTCCACCAGCCATGGAGACGTTCTGCTATTAAAAAATTATAAAAATTTGGCATGATCATTTTTTCTCCTAAATTATGCTGAAAGTCAACACCTATAATGAAGGTGACATTGTTTCCTAAAGCACAAACAGAACCACACAGTCCATAAGAGCAACATACTTATTACAGTCTTCTTACTAGTCCCATTTCTTTCAAAAGACAATATATAAGGCTTACCAAGGTGATCTCTATTTACATCTATTTGAGACCACTCAGTCTTGTTATTCTTAAAATGGTGCAAGTATCGGCAGTATTTAAGTTTCATGCCTACTAAAGAAACTCTAAGCCTGGGAGTATAATTTATTTCAGCTATTGTAACACACGTGCATCACAGCTGCCAAGAATGAGACTCCAACGAACTTTAAGCTGCATCTAATTGTACATTTCTAAAGCCAAATAACAATTTGAAAAATACCACAGAGGCAACAATCTTTCACACGGACGGAAAATTTTCTGAAAACATCCCCAAAATGCCATCAAAAAATCATAACTTTACAGCCACTTTTTATTATAGAGGACTCTTGGAGTTTTTTGTTTTGTTTTGTTTTTAATTAAGTACAGAGACAAAACAAAGCTGCAAAAAGTTTACATAAACTTGTGTGCTATATTTCAAAAGCCTCCATAATGGAGGGCTCTGATGCAGCTGCAGTGAAGCAGTTTGCAGGGGCAGTGCAGCCCCAGATGCCTGAAGCAGGGCTCAAGGGCAAACACGCACCCCAGACTGTCCCATGCGGCTCAGGCTGGACAGGGATGTGCAATCCCACCTTTGCTGGCAATTTCAGCTAACTGAGCCAGGAGTGAGTGGGTGAAATATCAGTGTTCGCCCTCACTGCTCATTGCAGTAACTGTAGGAGCCAACAAACGTAAATTGTGGATGAAAATATGTCAAACTACTACATCAAAATCCAGCGCAGCTCATTTGTCAGAGTTATTAGTTATATCTAAAGCCAGTTCCTTCTCCTGTTAATTCCCAAATTCTCTCATTTTCTTTGCAGTACCTAGTCTCAGGGTACTACTTAACACATTTGATTACAGAGAAAATGTAAAAGCTTACACGCTCTGTAAACACTATGACAGTATTATAAACGCCGCTCTATACAGATGATGCATTAATCATCACTCCTTTATTTTAGGGACAATGTATCTAATGATCCTGTTCAGTCTCACTTCTGTGGCTGGACCGACACTATTCAAGGCTTTCCCCGGTGAGCGACTATGACCGAGCAGCAGAACATTGGTTAAAATCAAACCAAGAAACAAGTTTTCAAAAGCAACCTGAAGGTCACTGTATTCAAATTACCAATTCAGGCTATGCTCTGTGCTCCAAGACTGGGTACTTCCGTGTGAGCCTGGCTGGGTTGGTCAGAGATTCAACACCTGAACGTGCAAATGCAGTGTCAGCGGGTAGACCCTGGGCTAGCTGAAAATGCAGTTTTGCCATCGGGCTTCCCCAGTGAGACTGATCACCCACGCACAAGTTAGGCAATAAGAAAGACAAGGATATATTCCCACCACCTACACTCAGCATCTGATGCTGGTGTCTAAATTAGTACCCTAAGCAACTCTGACAGCCAGCAGAGTGACTATGCAGCTCCAGCCAGTGACACAGCACTGAGGCAGCAATGACTCCACATGCTAGAAAGGTCAGCTTCACCCAGAAACACCATCTTCTCTCCAGATGTAGAAGCCTTTACCAGGACTGCCTGCTCGCATGCCCAATGGGAGAATCCTTCCCTATCCTGTCTCCACAGCACTGTCACATGAGCAGGTTTAGCAACTCCACGTTACAACCACGTGCACGTCACCTACTGACAGCAAGCAGCTGCAGTGTTCTCCAAGGAGGAGAAAAAAATCAATGAATCAATGGCAGATTGCAAGAGGCAAGGAGCAACTGCTGCCGTGGAAGACTGCAGGGCAGCAGCACATCATGGGAAATAACGTGCTAGCACAGCTTGCATCAGGAAGGACAAAGCACGAAAACAACTATGCCAAGTCAGTATAAAACACTAGGCAACTTCTTAATGCACCAAATAATGTGGTTGCTAAATTGGTTGTCCTCTAAATTGTGTAATACTAAACAAACAAGACAAAGCAGGCAACAATAAATTACAACTCTTCTAGATTTTTAGTAGATGGATTTATAGTCCTTACTGCATTAATCATTTAGTAAAATCAGAATAAAGTTATGAAAAGAATGTCAAAGTGTTATTAATGCAGTGGAAAAGATCAACATTTGAACAAAACAAATTCCATTAGAAGCAATACTTACCAGTTTTTGCTCAGAGTGACCGCTGCTAATTTCAATTTGACACAGAAGCCGGATCGCAGTAAAGCTGCCATTTATATACCAGCGCAATTGGACATTTGTAGAACTGTTCCCAGAAGCAATTAATTTTTCTGGAGTTTTTGGATGAACTTAAAAATTAAAAGGGAAAAAAATCCTCAGTTCTAAGAAAAAAAGTAGCTCAGAAAAATCCTTATTTAAAAAATGCCAAGAGGATCAGAAAGATAAATAAATTATCCCATTAGCAATGAGGACAGCTGGTGCTACTGGTGTTTTGAGGGTAGAACTGCAATGAACTGCAGAACTTGCAATGAACTGCAAGCAGTTTCATTCCTGACACAATTTTTAGTTATCAAACAAACAATTTGCTCAAGGCTGAATGTTACCAACATAATGGCATCTGTGGTAAGAAGTTGCCGGCTCACAAATACATTTCACCTTGTACTAACTTTATAAAAACAATTAGGTACAATTACCTAATTGGACCTAGAGGTACAATTACCTAAAAGAACTGGTGATATACAAAACTAATCCAATCTTGTTCACCATGACTCTTTAAACTGCTAGAATCGATCTGCTTATCTGTACGAAAATGTGCATTCTCTGTTGGAAATTAACTGTTCAGTGAGGTTAACAGAGGAGAGAATTCAGATAGGAAACAGAAGTCACACCTGCTGCGTGTACAAATTATAAACTAATTCTGTTATTAGTTTATAATTAACAGAAACCTGTCAATTGTTTGTCAGGGCTCATGTTCTCCCTCTACTCTTTAATACTGCTTTCAGCTGAAAGATACTGCTTCAACAAACCAGAAGAGCACAGCATCGTGGCTGCAATAGTACTGCTATGAGCTCTTAGTGCTGCTGTTTCAGGCTCCAAATCGTACAACAGAAAGCTTGTAAGATCTTGTCCTACCAGCAGACACTGCAATATCGGTAACTAACAGTTCCCATAAGTTACACCTCAAATTTGGTATTTGATAGTTACTGGCCTTTGAAGTAACATGTAAACAGCCATTGGAACCTCACTAGATCACAGTAGCATTTATCCTTGGAGACGTATCCAGTCTGGTAGCATGGTGTGGGGACCTAGGGTCCTCATCCAGACCTGTGCTTCACCACACGTCAAATCCTAAACTTTCTGAAGTTTAAATTCCTGAACAATGCAAAATATTGGTGACAACAGAGCAGAATAATAGTCAGCTTAGCATGTTAGAGATGTGAACTCAAAAAATCATCAGCCTGCAGAAGGTATATCTTTTTGCTTTTGTAATTCTTAACTCTTACCTCTCTGAGTTAAATCAACCAAAAGTGAGGACTCTGCTTGCCCGATAGGATTGGAGACACCTAATGTGAAGCTGTAGGTTTTCTGATCAGCCAGCACTGGAAAGCCACATGCATGTTCTTTGCTCATTTCGTTTACTTCACATGAAACATTTTTACCAGATATTCTATGAAATAAAGTGGGGATGACAACAACTTAATTTTTGAATAAGACAATTTCTATCAACAGTCAGCAATCTAGACTGAAAACAGAGTAAAAAATGATGGGTTCACTGACACGGTTTACAGAATGATTTCATTGCAGGTGAATATTTAATACCATAACACAGTTAAGCTGGCCTCAGTCATGACTTGCCCTGTTCTCAAATGAAACTCTCCTCTTCCACTAGCATAACATTTCCATCCTCTCACTTCTCAAAACCCTGGAAAACAGGTAGGTCCTGTAAAACTACCTCACAAGTCACAACTAAGACTGATTTGAAGAAGTATCTTTGTTCAGATCAGCATATATTTGCATGTAAAGAATGGCATTAACTGCTGTCTGAACTAAGCAGAATGGTCAATACATGACATTTTTCCATCAGCCTTGTCAAATCTAAACTCTGGGTTATCACCTAGGATATTTTCACTAGTCTCAGGCATTACCAAATCAAAGACAGGAAAGGTAGTTTGCTAACAGCCAAGAGCAGAGTATCCAAAAGTGAATATATGTATATATATGTTTGTATATGTGTGTGTGTATATATATGTGTGTGTGTGTGCATATTAAAATCTGCATAAACTTGTCACTCAGCAGCACAGATTTAATTTCTTCCTTTGGGCAGTCTTGCTGTATTCTAACTGAGCTTTGAACTCTCTCCACATCATAATATCCATTTCAAAAGCTTAGCGTGGCACAAAAACAAGTATGAGAATATTCATCCTGAAATGCATCACATCCATCTCACATTTCTGGGCTCAGCAAAGCAAATCTGAACTATATCCTCACATTTATGATCTGAAAATGGGTAGTGACTAGAGCCCCTCTCTTAAATATCTCTTCTGTTTACTCCACCTCCTTGTACCCTAACAAACAACTTTTAGCAATAACATCCGTGACTATAGCATCATCTTAATTCGCTCTGACTTGCTTTGAAAGCCACCATGAAATTCCCTTTTCCCTCGGTTTGTGTGATTCAGGCCTCCTGGCTCTCTTCCTTGATTGTTCCTTTGGCATTAGAGGGAAGCCTCCTCACCATACCAATTTTGCTCTCTCCTTGTCCACTCCTAATCACAACCACCAAAATAATGCCATTTGCCAGTGCAATTCCAAAGTGATGATTCTTCATTTTTAAGGTTGTACAAGGCCTAGTATATACACTATAAACCAATGGGACAGCAGCTTTCATATCATTCTGGAGATGGTATCAATGTTAGTTGTCCTTTTCAGTATTTTTGGTGTAACACATACTTTGCTTGTTCTGCACTACACAGTTACCGATGCTGGGGGATAGGGAATCAAAATAGGCTTATTTCTGTTTTTCCCAATGCTCCCTACTAGCATTTTGCAAATACTTCATTGTCTGTCTCACAGTGGTTGCTCAGAGTTTCTGTCATGCAGAAGCTCAGGAAATGTCTGAAAGATGATCTGTCGGAGGTTGTATACAAAAATAAGTTAATGACTCCCACCATCTCTTTATAATCTCACATTGGTCTTACCTACCTTTGCCTACCAGGCAAAAATCTGATGCACTAAGGCTTTTATTTCATCATGTGTCCATAATGGCATAAGTCTTTGGAAAAGAAACACACACAGAAAAACACGAAAACATCTTTAACCCCTTTTTCAATGCTACAAAATTAGGCCAGGATTGTTTTTGGGCTTTAGTCCCATCTTCAGTTCCATTAAAAGTACAAAACTTTTTTTTTTTTTTTAAAAAAAAACACTTTAGACTCTAAAAATTCGTACTATTTCATTTAAATTAGAGGCAGGCTTGGAGCAGTAGGTCAAGGGCAGTAAGAGATACATTCAAGTTCTATCTTTTTCTCTTTCCAGTGCTGAATGCTTTTACCTTTCTAGTAAACTGTACTTTGTTCCTCGTTTTCCATATAGTCCACTGGGTCTGCCTGGTTTCCAGGTACATTTTATTATGAGAAAATTGGATGTTTCACAACTGAGGTTTTGAGGTGTATCAGGGGCATCTGTAGTATAAAAGGCAATCAGAACAGTTAGTGTTTTTCCCATCCTAGTGCAACAGTGAGGCTGGTAGTTTCCTGAAAGCATCACCATTAAGAGTTTTTCCGCAGGGTCTAGATTGCGTGCCTAACACATGGTACATGGTAAAAGTTACTCTCCGACCATTAAATTAATATGCTTCAAATTAAACACATGGATAACTATTAACAGCCCTAAGTGACTAACACTTGACTCTAACCTTCTAAGTGGGTGGATAATCTGGTAAATCACATGATAATATGTTCACAAGCTGCAGGCGATACTCTGGAAGGGTTTTACTAAAACTGTGCCAAGATACTTCCAAAATTCTGAGTGTCAGTTTAGCTGCTGAGCAATTTGGGAGTGCTGTCGGCCATGCATCACGGTTTGTTATGTGCCAGCTTTGAATTCCCTAAGCAAGTCATGTCAAGGAGAACTTGCCTTCAGCACGATTTCCACCCTGTATTTGGAGCAAGCCCTATGCAGCTCGTTCTCCTCATCGCTGCTTTGTATACGCCCATCTTTCTTTTCTCCTAAAGCTTATCCTTCCATCCCACACTGCAGCTTTCCTAGAGAAGATGCTCCCAGCAGAGCATGGGTAACTGTGCTGATGTAAAGCTGTACACAGCCTTTCTGTCAAGCCTCATACACTGTCCTCCAGAAGGTTACATTACAATATCAAGTGCCTGCACTGGGAAGGGGCACTACTACAAGACACAACAGTATGAGCAATTGGCCAAAAAGAAGAGCGCTTATTTTGCCAGACCTAGGGCACCTATGGTGGTGTGTATGCACATTTGGGGAAGAGGTGACAGAGGATTAAATGTTTCATCAACAACAGCATCCTGACAAGACCTCTCACTTCCCATTAAGTACTGCCATTGGAAATATTGGCAGTAAATAGACTTTACCAAATCACAAATCTTTGAAAAGTGCTGTATGGGAAAACTGTGAGCATGCTTCACTGCCTTCAATAAGATTGCTATACTTTTGTTCACTTGCTTACATGGAGAGGTCTCCAATAAAAGCACATTTAAAAATGGGACCTCACCAAGACTCTCAAAAGAGCCAGATTCCTTTTTGCATTTGCTATCATATACTAAATATGCAAAGTCAGTGACAGGAGGCCCAGACTGGAATTAGAAACACAATTCCAAAATAAGTGTAGTTTCTCTTCTCCTACCACCTCAAGGACCTTAAGTTCAAAGGTGGATGTTTGTAATGCAAAAGAGTTATTTCAATGGGCAGCTATTGGAATAAGGCGATCCCCTCAACCACTGCTGCGGGAAACACACAAAGCTCTGAAGTAACCAAGTATGGGAAAGAACCACCAGATACTTTCAATAGTTTGTTTTAAGAGGTAACTATATCTGGAATACATTTCTGAGGCTTGCAAGGTTACACAGAAATATAAACAATGACTTAGTATCTTAAATATTTTAAAGAAAATATTAAAAGAATGTTCAGAAGATTTTCCAGGAAAAATAAATAGTCAGCTGGGTTCCTTTGCAGTAATGAGCTCCTAGAAAACTACTGCGCAGATGAGGATCATTTGCTGCTGCTACAAATCTAACTGTTTTATTGTCTTCATTTGACTGATTGGCAAATAAAGGTTTTCACTCATAATTCTTGCTCTTACTCTTTCCTTTTTCAGGAACAAATTGGATTGGATGTAAATGCAAAAGCATAGAAACTGAGGGCAAATATTCAAACCCAGAAGTCTCAATACCATTCTGATTTTTCTAAGGTTAGTAAATGTAAAGGTACTTACATCCTACAAACAAGACAGTTCCATCCATCCCATCTTGGGATAGTATACATACTACATTTGTCCCACTGGCATCTGAAGCACTGGCATTTAGCACCCTGATTGCACTGCTCCGACTGCTCAGGTGTATTAGTGGGTATATTTCTGATCCATAACTCATCTGTTGGATATGTTGCCCTTCTTCATGGACACAACAAATTGTCACATTTGAACCTACTGCCACCACAGTATCCTGAGGAAAAACCCCACTGCCATTGGGCTCAGTATCTTTTCCTGTCAAAGAAGCAAAAGCAGAAAATACATGAATAGAAAAGCCATGAACATGCTTTTACAAATCCAGTATCTGTAACAAACATGGTGTTTGCTTTTATATTGCATCCCTGTAATAAGCATTGTGCTGACCAGCTAAAATGCGACTCAGGAGTGTGTTAGTGCACTTTAGATTTGATTAGATTTCACTAACTTGTGATTGCTTGCAATCCTCATTTCTCTAATCAGTACGCCATGAAAGCAACAGGCTATCGCTGCCTACCCCTCTTCCTCCTACTTCAGGCTGCTTTTCATAAAGCAAATCAAAGTCCACGTGACGGTAAGCGAACAGACATACCAGGAACCTTTTCTACTGGGCTCCAGTCACTCCAGTCCTTGTGGCCCACAAAGTCCGTGATATTAATGTAAGAGCGAATCTTTGCATAGTGCGATGTACACTCCAAAGGCATGTCTGATGTCCAGTTCCAGGAAAGAATGATGTTTTCACTGGTCAGTTTTGAATGGTAAATTACCTACAAAGTATCCCCCAAACAGAAAATTTATGAACAGTTGTTAACAAAGATACAGAATCTTGCAAGTGTCAACAGATGGGCAAATTAATTGTGGCAAATCATAAAATCCTGACAGATGGGCAGACTATCCCATCTAATATTTTCAGTTGCTATGTAAATTTACTTGGACAAGAGCATAAGATGATAAACAGCCCACCACTCAGGTAGACTATTAGCCAAAAATGCCAGAGTGCATATACTTGAGGGACAGCAGGCAGCTTGCCATACATTTCAAAAGGTGTATGTTGGATCCTGTACCTAGGGCGTCTCCCAGGCAGGGGATATGCTCCATTTTTTGCAAAAATTAACCTCTTTCTTCTAGATTTTATTGCTAGGCCATCCATTTTATCTTTTCTCCATTTCCAAAACTTACAAAACTAAGTCAGAAAAAGGCTTGGGAAAAGAGAGGCTGCCATTCTCCAAACACTGGTTTAATTCATGACACTCCATAGTGCCCTCAGGATATCAAGTGATGCAGACATTTTTCTATAAAGTATATTTTATAGAAAAATATCTTCTTTCATATCTTCTTTCAAGGTTACAGAATCTAGTGGTTTACTGGTGAAAAAAAACAGTGAATTATTCTAAAGAACAATTCTAGGGTCTCTTGAACTAGTACTTCTACTTATTTTAAAAAGATATTAAAACTTNATCTTGAAGTAGTACTTATTTTAAAAAGATATTAAAACTTGACTACTCAATTTCACAATCAGGGATAGAAAGAAAGATTCACTTCATAAGAGAAAGCTGTATTTTCCATATGTAATATTCCGAATAATAACGTCTGATAGTTATCCATCACCACCTCTGCGTGAGATGGCCTATGAATAATAGCAGTGACAGACTTTTTTGGCAAAGTTTTTTAAAATACGAGTGCTGAGGTACACTATGAGGTTTATTCTTCACAAATGCAGCAGACAGCAAAGAGAAAAAAGCAAGCTGAATGTTTAGAATCCAGAAAAAAAAGCTAATGCTACGAACAAGTATGAACAATACAACATCCAATGTCCTCCCATATTTTTAGACTTAACAGGAAGATACCGACTAGCATCATGACTATGCTAAGAATATGCGAAGCTCAGTGCTTTGCATCATTCTGAGCTTTCTTTGAAAGAACGCCTCAAAATATTAGGGCGTGGGGGGGGGGTAAAACATTACGTATGTACTTTTTGTAAAGAAGGAAATGCACTTACTTCTGTTACTTTTTCCATTGTTTCTTTACGGAGTATCTCAATCTGCCAAAATGCATCCAATCCATATGGGAAAACTGATCCATTATCACTCCACTTCAGATTTAACGTGGAAGTTGAAAAGTCAGGAGTTAAACTGAGAATGTGTGGAGCGAGCGGAATGAATGCTTGAAAAAGAGAGGGGAGAAAGAGTCCATATTCAAGTCATTAGTCAGCAACATCAGCCCTACAGGTGTTTCATAGCCACACATCTCAGCTCTGAACTGGCTGGTAGCCATACAAACATGTAGGTCAACCTCTGTAATTAGAACAAGATAGGCTCTGTCATTACTTAAACGGGAAGGTTCCCAGGAAAGCACAGGTGCTGATGAGTCATCAGGTAGCATTTTCTTCTATCATTTCAGCATGCAGATGTGCAAGTAACTGATCGTGAATATGACTCTTCATAATGCATTGCAAAGAAGACATCATATTACCTTTCACAACCCTCACTCAATGCCATTGAGATAAAAGAAACAGAACTACAGTTTAAGTGCACAAAGGAATACAGATAGGGAGGAGAAAGTAAAAGCTCCAAAGGAAGAAAGGGGTTTTGAAGACCACCAGGAAAGAGTGAAGGAGGAAGGATGAGCCACAACAAAAGCATGGAGAAAGGAGAGTAAAAGCACATGGTAGAAGAAGTTTGAATGAGGCTCTGTAGAGGAAGATGAGGAACATGATTTTAAACTACCTGAAACATGAAAGCCATGGCAATGACAGGAACAGTATAGAGATACTATCTAAATAGAAGTGTCTCTTGTATGAGTGGGCGGTCGTGAAGCAAGAGACTGAGAACCCAGCAAAGGTTATGGCAGTTCAAGTAGATTTGGGTTGCTGCAGGATAAATTTTTTTTTTTTTTTTTTCCAGTGTGTCATTCATCCAGTTTGGGTACTGGCTAAGGGGAACCTCTAAGAGCCTACAAAGTGCTGAGCAGTCAGCATGCTACCTGGGATAACCTGTGAGGAGCACGGCAGGCCCATCCTGCCTGGAGTCAGAAAGACACTCAGTATGAACTGCACACATTTAGCTAAATTTTGTTAGTTTCTGACTTGCTCTCAGCTGAGGAGAAGACAATGGCAAATGAAAATGAAAGAGTTTGAATTCTGAATAAATAGGCAAACTGAAGACAAAGTCTAAATTATGAGTAAATGTGGCAAATGGTGCCAATGTTATTTTCAGCATGTGGCTGAGCTTACATGACTAGTAGAGTGGAAACTGGAAGAACCAGGTAAGTTGAAATTGAAGAAAAAATAAGCTATCAACTAGTCCAAGTTTTGTTTTAAGTTTAAGGGGATACTCAGAAGCATCTAGTGATGCTAAATCTGACAGACAGGGATAGCAGAATTGAGACTCCACAGCCATAATGCCAAAAGTTAATGCTACTGAAGCAGATTAAGGTTATAGGAAGAGGGGAGAAGATATTGTTATAGTAACAGAACAACTATAAAGATGTAGAAGGTGAAAGAGCACGCAGCTGATGTAACTAAGGGCAGTGAGCATGTGGGCAGATGTACCAACCGGCATAAGGGGCCCTCCTGAACACAGAAGACAAAACTCAGATAAATTTCCTTAAAGCCAAATCAAGGTACAGAGCTATTAATGTGATAGGAAGAGATACAGTGTGGAGCAGAGTTACCTCAGCCTAGAGATGCTTCCTTGTTCCACTTCTGGGAAGAAAATTGGGGGAAAAATGTGTCTAATTCATCTATGACCGCAATACAAAGATTAGTCTAAGTAGCATGAATATATTTGCTTAATTTCATAAATGTCTGAACAAAGTGGGTGAGTTGGTTTACTCTAATAAACTCTCATTAGCCGTGACACATGATATAACTGCCCTTAAAATGTTATGAAAGACTAGAAATAAGCTACTTCCCTCTCTAGTGGTTCAACATTTAAGCACTGCCGCTACAGATTTCATTCCACCTGTCCCAAAACTGATGTGAACACTTCATGCCTAATATAGTATGCCATGCTTCAAATTAGTAACTTATTTGCAAACCCTTCCTAATTTTCAATGAGGAAGACAACAGCCAAGAATATTAAGTGCATGCAATGCGGTTGAATTTTGTTTTCTTCCTTACATTTTGCATTCAATTTTTCTACTATGATTTATGAGTGGAGAGGTTTTCTTTTCTCTGAAGGGGGAGAAAAACAATCTACTGCATATGGCTAGATGCGTAGGGATTCCGCACATCAACATTTTACATTAGGAACACTGCCAAAAAAAACTACAAGCACATACACTTCTGGAGCATGTCTTAACAGTGATCAGATAAAGACCTTACACATACAAAAGGCAATACTTACAGATGACTTTCTTGTGAATTACAATTTTTTGGTGGCAAAAGCAGCTCCTTAAATGCTCTTGGTGGTTATTGTCACAGTGAAGGAGCNTATACACATACAAAAGCCGATACTTACAGATGTCTTTCTTGTGAACTGTAATTCTTTTGGTGGCAAAAGCAGCTCCATAAATGCTGTTGGTGGTTATTGTCACAGTGAAGGAGCTCTCTGAGACTGGAATCTCTACTCTTTTCTCCCTGGTTTTAACACACACTGGAGGGAGGAGGTCACTGAAAAGACAGAGAGGATTAAGCAGGTATTCCAGCTAAGAGAGAGACATTCCGGGTTATTTGTATAATACAACTTCTCTGTAACATAACAAAGAAAGCTCTGTGTCAAGTCTGAGAAAGATTACAATTGCATGGACTTTGGTTAATATTGAATTACCANGCTTTGGTTAATATCAGATTACCAAACATTCTCTTTTTTTTCAAGTCACTTTTTCATAGTGGTAGACTCTAGGTGCATAATGCAGCTACACAGTTGATAAGAAAACATCCCAAAGTGAAAAAACATGACTTTTTAACTAAAAGACACATTCCTGAATCCAACAGTCACCATGAATCAGAATTTCAAAATAAGCAAAAATCAATAAAACAAAAGACAACAGTACCCTCCCCCTCACATTTCCTGACTTCCTCTCCCACCTTTTCAGAGTTATGGAACATGGATGCAACCATCTGGTCTGTCTCCCCATCACAGAAAAAAAAAAAATTTTTTAGTTCCCTTCTGTTGCTCAGTTGTAGAAAAAGATGAGGGGGGTGGGAGAGAGAACCATTCGAACAGTGCTCAGGGCAAGGTGCTCTGGTCTTTGTCTGGAGATTGCAGATCAATATAGAGCATAATAATGGAGAAGTCAAGTCCTTTTGTTCATAATCATTGCTATGTAGCTAGAAAGGAAAATGGTTTGGAAAAATCCAGATCTTCCTCTTGGGGTGTGATAAACAGGAATGTAATCCGTGAAAAAGTGGTTTGTGCTAATGAGCAAATGAGAGGGAGTACAAGAAGTTCTGTAAGCAAACTGTCGGAAATGAAAACAACGGGACTCAAAAAGCGCATGCCCATTAACTTTAAGAAGGGAAAGGTTCACTGAAGGGAAAAGTTCACTGAGGAAGAAGAGGAGCCTTCATCAAGAAGACCACCGGGGGGTTTAAAAGACTCCCTAGTAACAAGGAAGGACACGCGCAGAAAAGAAGGAACTTTCGAGAAACGGAGATAAGAAAGGGATAAAAAAGGTGCTTCCACGGGCTATAGGCGCGCCGTTGGTGGAGCAGAGACTCCCCGGCTGCCCAGCGCTGCTTGCTTGCTATTTACAATAAAGCATACTGGCAAATTAATTGGCTCAGAGGATTTGTCCGTTTATAACAGGGGGAATGGTGGAAGGAAGGAAAGGAAAGAGAACAATGCCAGACTTCCTGTGGAGGGACTATTACTCACTTAAGAACTGGAACAGGACCTGGAACTCCTATCTGTTGAAGTCAAAAGCTTGGGGTGAACTTTAAAGATACATGCAAAAGACTGCACTCGCAAAGGCCAGTGAAACTTGAGTGCTCAGAAAGGCTGCTCTTAATCTGCTATAAAGGTGCCATTAGAGGATGTCTGGGCAACTGAAACCCAAACTCTCTTTCCCTAAGGGATATCTGAGCTAAGCCAAGCCCTCAGTCCCAGTGTTATTTCTGGGAGTCAAGCCTATTCTGCTTTGCTAAGGAGGAGTAGCAACAGTTATCTGGTTATTCTTATTCAGAGCACAGAACCTCCCAAACTCTGCACTCCCAAACTCTGCCTACATTGTCAAATATACATTCTTTTTTTTAGAGAGATGATAGCTGTCAACACAGGAGGAATAACTAAACACAAAAAATCAAGCATGTAGGCGGAAGAAGTGCAGCCAAGTCCTGGGACCCCAAGGACAAGTTAGAACTGCCCAAGGATTTACAGGAAGAAAGATAGTACAAATAACTGGACTGGGGGCAGGATCAAGACAAAAACTCCACAACACATAATAAGTATTTGGCAGACCCACAGCATGGGGATTGCACATGTAGTTCTCATTAGTGAAAAATATACTGAAGAATTTTCTTTTTTAATGTTGTTTTTTTAAATTTTTTCAACTCTCATTTGGAAAGGCTAGTCTAAATGTGGACTCACTTTCATTCATGTTTCTTCTGACATAATGATCTCCAGACAGATTAAAATTTATAAAGGTTATAAGACAACCACCAAGAGATTTTTTATGTTTTTCCACATGTGAATCTTGACACTTATGTCATGTATTCTACTCCTTTGGCCCATAACATCAGGATTTGCTTCTTCCAACTATTATTTCCTTTTGGAATGAACCCAGTATGAATATGTCCCTTATGAAATCTCTGAGCAAGGGCTAGGCAGACACACAGAGAACTCTGAAGAAATGAGAGAATCTTCCAGCCCTTTGAAGAGAGCAAGCAGGAGATTTTGGCAGGATAATTGTTAGCATGAATGGATACTTTGCCAGAAGATCTGCCATTGCCTGAGTTAACAGTGCTTGAGGAGAGCACCACCCAAGGACAACTGGCTGGGACATGCTGGGAAACAATAGCATCACAAATTCCATGGGAAGGGACTGAGGACTAGCTAGACTTTCATCACAGGCTTGCAGTTTTCATTTAGACGTACATGGACTTACCTGGTGGTGTAACAAAAATCAGTTTGTCCATATCTTCCTTTGGAAGAGACATCCCAAGTAAAGATCATTTTGTGTAAGTCGTGCATTATACATTTCAAATTCTGTGGTTCTTCTGGAGAACCTGAAGTGGAATAAGAACTATATGGTCACATAATGCAAGTCAAAATTGACCAACTGTAAAACAAGTTACTGCTCATACCAATAGCCATTCTTTTTACCTTTTTACTGCATGTATTTTTGGATAATATCTTAAAAACTGGTGAATGACTTGTGTCTGAATAGAGAAAGGCAGACACTGCCAGAAGTACCTCCAAATTAGATTTATATTCATGTACATAATCACAGGCAGCTATTTTTTCCACAATACCTATTCCTGGCCTTCCTTAATAAGCAGGTTTTGGGCCAATGGCAAAACACAATCCTTGATGATGAACTTAATGAGCTTTTTGCTCTCCTTCACTGCCCCACACCAAGGGCAATTAATGACAAGAGGGCAATTACTGATAGCATGTCACAGGCAGCTAAACTCTACAGCAAGAACACCTGAATGTAGATGTTCACACGGAGTATGTAGGTGACCACAGTCATGATTCACCCAACTTTGCACTGGTTTACAAGATGCCACTGGGTGCTGGAAAACAGAGATCAGCCTAGTAGTACCACTAACTCTAGTATAGTGTGGGACCACAGAGGTGACAATTTTTGGAAGTATATATATTAGGAATGCAACATAGCTAAATGGTGTCAGTAAATAGGCTACAAAGAGAAATTAATTAGTGTATTATATCAAAATACACTCACCTATCTTTTGACTACATATTAAGCTTGTTAAACATAAAATAGTGCTAAAACACAGCGAAGGCTTGAATTCTTCCACATTCTTTTACCATATGTTTTCAGAATGGCAGCTTCAAGCAGGAATAAACATCATCTTCCAACAAGCTCGTCAAGTCTAAAATAAAAACAAAAATAACCTTTGAAATCCCAGAGCTGGTGCTTCACAAACATCAGTTTTTGTTCCATCTCTTTCCTTTTCTCTAATACTTCCCTCAGACCCAGTAACTTTTTTAGTTTCTTTGGCAAACAAACTTCATTCACTGTCCCAACCACTCCTTGATGCATACTTTTCCAGTGAGGCATTTCAAAGATAACCTCAAGAATCACACACATGTAAAATTCAATTGTATGCAGACCTCCTTCAGGGCTATTTGAGGCCAGAACAGAATAAACATGGTAAGGTACTCTTCTGAAAGAGTGCTCTCCAACTTGGAAGAAAGATCACACTCATAAAGTGTCCTAGATACCATGAATGCAAACTTCCCCTGCTATGGACTAAGGCTTAAGGAGAAAGAAGAATCTGCTGGCTTTTCTTTCCTCCATCCTCACTCTGCATATTGTTGTTTCTCAAAGTTATGAGAAGCCCGAGACAGTACATAACTAGACTTGGCCATCCAAGACACTCAATCCAGTGTGTCAAATCATGATTTGGGGAGGAAAAAAAAAATGATAGTCATTTCTCTAACTCTGGATTTTTGTAGATGTAAGTGTTGATCTTATGGCAAAAATCATTTGGAATATGAGCTACAAAAGATGTTAATGTGTTCTTTGAAGATGAGTGGGTTACATGTTTTTCAAAGTGAAGCTGCACTGTGCAGCAGGATCTGGGGAACACATTCAGTTCCACCCACACATTGACCAACATCGGCCTTTATTGTCAGCGAGAAAGCTGCAGCCTAAAGCTCTGCCAGGCTGTGATGTGTCACTCCCCAAATACACGAAAGGCTTGTACTCTCCCAGAGACCGTCATGTAGCACTGGCCCCTATTGCACTGACAAACAGCAGAAGCAGTGACTTTTTTCACATAACAATATAGCTGAGCAAGTCTCTCCTACAGAAGTTTTATAAGCTACTTCTTGTAAAAGAAGTCTCAAGTCAAAAGGCTC